>JBBHAA010002576.1:0-243455 GCA_037953035.1 Aquarana catesbeiana | reverse complement strand
CAGTGCCACCCATCAGTGCCGCCTACCAGTGCCCATCAGTGCCAATCGTCAGTGCCCGCTCATTGGTGCCACCTCATCGGTGCCGCCGTGTCAGTGCCGCCTTATCAGTGCCCATCAGTGAAAAGAGAAAACTTACTTATTTACAAATTTTTTTAACAGAAACAAAAGCAAAACTATTATTTTTTTTTTAAATTTTCGGTCTTTTTTTATTTATTTAGCAAAAAATAAAAACCGCAGAGGTGATCAAATACCACCAAAAGAAAGCTCTATTTGTGGGAACAAAATGATAAAAAATTTAGTTCGGGCACAGTGTAGCACGACCGCGCAATTGTCATTCAAACTGCGACAGCGCTGAAAGCTGAAAAATTGGCCTGGGCAGGAAGGTGTCTAAGTGCACTGTATTGAAGTGGTTAAAGTTTGTATCCAGTTCCTGAGTGTCACTGTGCCTCGAGCACGCTGATTGGTTGCAGGGAGGGGCTGAGCTCCCACTCTAGGATCATATTACCAGGCCTGCTCTGCTTATGTATTGAGTGCATACTAGTGAAAGGATCAGTTCACTTGGATGAATCGATTCACTGAAAAGAACCGATTCAAAAGAACGATTTGTTCATGAACTGGACATCACTAGTGCCCGCTCGATAAAACGGCCCTGGGAGGGGGGCGGGGCATAGAAAACCCCAGAACTCCCCTAGATCTATGTCAGATCTACCCGAACCTGACCCCTGGGATTTTTTTCCAGCGTGTGTATATATGTGTAATGGGGAATTCCCTCTTGTTGGTGCAGATAGTATATAAATAGAAGTGACAGTTCCTCACACACCACTCAGCTGTGAACATGACTTGGCTCGGTCTTCTCCTCCTCTCTCTCTGCTGCTCAGCTCACAGTAAGTATCACACTCTGGATGAAGGGGCACAGGAGGGACAGCAGCATTGTCAGTCTGGGGGGGGGGGGGGTTAGATGTACTGGCAGATTTAGATACACTAACAAACTGAAGCCGAACTCCTGCTTACATATTATAATCCGTTGCGGCAAACTGTTTTTTTTTTCCTTTTGGGGTAAAGTTTTTACATGAATAAGCAAAAGCTGACCATTGTAAGCACCCCTGCCAGTGATATATAGTTTGTTTCAGTCCTCTCACTGCTACATCTGCAGGACAGCTTGTTGTTTTTGAAAAACAACGGACTTACTGGCCGGATCACCAGGTGAAAAATACAAGAAAGAAAGGCTAAAAAAAAAAAAAAGAAAAGGAATGCAGCCATCACATCTAAATGATTGGTAAGCTGCATTATAATAAATGTTGGCTTTTTGGGTGTCAGGGCCAGTTCACACCACATGCAGTCCAGTGCGCGTTGTGTTTTTTTTTTTTTCGTTTTTTTTTTTTTTTTTCTTCTGCATCAAAAAAACGCATGGCAAGTAGGTTATATGGTTTCCAATGGCATAGTTCACACCAGTGCGGTCAGTTCCCAAAAAAAAAAAGGAGAGCGTGTTTTTTTTTCCTGCACTGGATTGTACTGGAAAGCAGTAAAATGCTTAAAAAAATGCACTGGACCCCAATACAGTGAAAAGAAAAAAAATACAGGAAAAAAGAAGAAAAAAAAATCGGGCCTAGAAACGCGCCAAATACGTGCAATGCAAAAAAACGCATTCTGGAACATATCTGGAGTGCGTTTTTGTGGTGTGAACCAGCCCTAATTACGCTTTAGGGAAAGGTTCTCACCACAAAACCGTCCTCCAGATTCGTTCCAGTGCATTTCTGCATGCGCGTTTTTGGCGAGTTCCAGTGCGTTTTTGATGCATTCTCGTGCATTTTTTATGCGTTTCTGGATGCGCTCCAGATGCTTTTTTTTCTTGTGTTTTTCCTGTTTTTTTCCCCACTGTACTGGGGTCAGGTGCATTTTTAATCCATTCCAATGCACTTTTGATACATTTTACCACATTCCAGTACAGTCCAGTGCAGGAAGAATGCATCATGTTCTACTTTTTTTTTCTGGAACTGGAATACCCTGGAACAGACTGCTCTGGTGTGAACTATGCCATTGGAAACCATATAATTTATTTCCCATGCGTTTTTGTTGCAGAAAAAAAAATACACTGGACTGCATGTGGTGTGAAGTGACCCTTAAGGCTGCCTTTACACTTGTGTAGCACGTGAACGCGCTCATTTTACCACTCATTGTTGATGGCCCTTCAAACGTGGCAAGCAAGGCGCATAGTCTTTTGAACAGAAAAGACGCCAAAGCTCAAAAAATGGTTCTTTGTCGCATGCAGGGCATCCCGCTAAAATGAACAACCTGCCCTATGTGCAAATTATGGCAACGTGAGGAAAACCGTATGAAAAACGCATCCCCCCCCCCAAAAAAACAATTCCATGCCAAATCTGGCATGTAAGGGGGGCCGGTATAAGTTTGCGTTTTTCCAACTTCTTTTAGCAGACCACACTGTCGGGCAAAAGTGACAGTTAGAGGGTTGAGACAAACCATTAACCACTGACAGGGGTGCTTACAATGATCGGCTTCTTTATGTAAACCTTTATACCTAAGGCTGCGTTCACACCTGAGCATAGCATCTTTGAATCATTTTTTCTGCGCGATTTTGGCGCCTTCTTATGCACGATGGCGCCTTCTTTTGCATGTTTTTATACAATGATTTTTTTTTATCATTAGCCAATAGAGAAAACTGTTGCATCATTTGTTGCTAGGTTTTTACGCTTTTTTAGCTTTTCCATCACCTTTTATTTCTTTGTTATTATTATTATTCATTTATTATTGTCGTTTATTTGTTTATTTTTTTTGGGTAGGGTAAGGGGTTAGGCCCCTTTCACACGATCGGACTGTTCAGGTCCGCCTGTCAGTTTTGACGGCGGACCTGAACGGGCGCTCCATGTTAGTCTATGGAGCGTCGGATGTCAGCGGAGACATGTCCGCTGACATCCGACCCCGTCCGATCCGCTGAAGAGCAGACGGATGGCCCTACGTCCAGGTCCGTCGCTGGCGGATCAGATCGGGGGAGATCTGACGAAAACGGACACGCTGTCCGTTTTCGTCCGATCCCTTCATAGGCGGCAGCGGTGCCTGACAAGCCCCTCCCCGCTCAGTGAGCAGAGAGGGACCTGTCATCCGCCGGCTCAGCGGAGATCAACGGAGAGATCTCCCGCTGAGCCGGCGGACCGAGGCGGGCTCCGTAGAAACGGAGCCCGCCTCCTGTGGTATAGCCGCGCTGTCGCATTGATTTCAAAGGGCAGGAGCGGTGAAGGAGCGGTATACACTCCGCTCCTTCCCCGCTCCGAAGATGCTGCTAGCAGGACTTTTTTTCCCGTCCTGCCAGCGCACCGCTCCAGTGTGAAAGCCCTCGGGGCTTTCACACTGGAGACAAAGTAGCGGCACTTTCGGGTCGGTTTGCAGGCGCTTTTATTAGCGCAATATCGCCTGCAAACCGACTCAGTGTGAAAGGGCCCTTAGGGTGTTAATAATATCCCTACTAATAATACTAATAGTAAAAATGTAAAGTAAATACACAAATAAATAGAAATAATCATAAATAAATAATAAATACATACAATAAATGAATACTATGTAATAATAAATAAATAATTAACCCCTAACCCTTAAAAAAAATTAAATAAATAAATACGGTAACTAAACACCCTAACACAAAATATATAAATTAATAGGAATAATTATATATTATTATATTTTTATTATTGATTTTGGGTGTTGATTTATTATTTTTATATTAATAATAATATTATTATTATTATTATTATTATTATTAATATTATTATTAATAATAATAATAATAATAATAATAATGTATTTCATTTTTTTAAGGTTCGGGGTTAATTATTATGTATTTATTATTACATAATCATTTTATTCTATTCATTATTTATTGATGTTCTTTAAATATTTGTGTATTTATATATTATTATAATTTATTATTTTTTTTACATTTCATTTGAGCAGCGCTCCCAAAAGCCCTGCCCTTTATAATGAATGGGCAGCACTTCCAAAGTGTCTGAAAAGCGATTCGGAAGCACCACAACATGGGTGCTTTTAACCCCTTCTTCGTTCGCTAGCGGGGGTTAAAAGTGCCCCGCTAGCGGCCGAAAAGCGGTAAAGCTAAAACGAGCAGCGCTGCACCGCTAACGCACGGTGGCCCCAGTGTGAAAGGGGTCTAATAAAATTAAACGATAGCAGTCACCACATTTTAAGAACTGGTAATCTGTAATATATTACATTTTTGTTTTGGGATTTAGTATTGCTTTAAGAGGGTCTGTCTAAGCCCCCCCTGCTTCCTTCTCCATTTTTGCTGACTGCAGGAAAAAGGATCTCAATAAAACACATTTGTATCCCACATCCCATAAGAAGCCCATATCACTGGTGAAGTGGGCTTTTTATTATACTCTCATCTCTATAAACGATGGCCATTAATACATTCCTCTAGGATGCCATCCATCCATGCTGGTCCATCATTAAGAAGGATAGTTGAGTTCTTCGGGTTCTTTGCTGAAGAACTGGGTCCCAAATGTCTTTGAGTAGATAGTCCAACGCTTAATCCATCCACGTTGTGGATGTTGATGATACCATTGATTATTACTTTATTTGTCTTGTTACTAAAGGTTCAGTCATGGTAATAAGCATGAAAAAGCAAGAAGTGACAGTTGGTGGCAATGTGACCCTCCAGTGCAGGCTGCAGGCCAGCCAAGAAATTTTCCAAATTACATGGCAGAAGGAGACAGGCAACCACACCGGGCCGGTGGCTACCTGCAGCAAAATGTACGGCGAGAGGATACTGGGGCACTTATCTAATCGGACTGAACAACATACAGTGGACACGCTCAGTTTGTCCGCCATCACCATCAACCCAGTGACCATGGAAGATCAGGGGTGTTTTAAGTGTATCTTTAACGTTTATCCAACTGGAGCTAATTCTGGAACAATCTGCCTGGAGGTCCATGGTAAGAACTGCAATATGTGACTGAGGGTACTTTCCAAACCTCTGTGCCATCTGTGTTTTTTGATAATACATATGATGTATATTATATAGCCCAAAGTTAATTGACAACTGACCATCACCCCTATATGAGCTGCCTGGACAATCACTTCCAAAATCAAATGATAAAGTTCAGGTGTTTCTTGTAAAAGGTACTGGTAATGCTAGAGTGCACCAAGCTGTGAGCATCCAATCTTGAGGAAACAGTTTGGTGAAGGTCCTCTTCTGTTCCATCATGACTGTGCCCGTGTAAAAGACATTGTTTGAAGAGTTTTTGGTGTGGAGGAACTTGAGTGGCCTTCAAAAAGCCCTGACCTCAACCCTACTGAACATCTTTGGGATGAGTTGAAACTCCAATTGCAAGCCAGGCCTTCTCATCAAACATCAGTACCCAACCTCACAAAGGCTCTTTAGGCTGAATGGGTACAAATTCCCACAAACCCGCTTAATAACACTCAACCACAATGCTTGTGGAAAGTCTTCCCAGAAGAGTGAAGACTATTCAATCCACAAAGTGGGACCCAACTCCAAAGCAATGCCCATAATTTTGGAATTATGGAACACTCGACCACAAATTCATGTGGAAAACCTTCCCAGAAGACTGAACAATGTTCGATCCACAATGGGGGACCCAACTCCATAGCAATGCCCATAGTTTTGGAATTATGGAACACTCGACCACAAATTCTTGTGGAAAACCTTCTCAGAAGAGTAAAGACTGTACAATCCACAAAGTGGGACCCAACTCCAAAGCAATGCCCATTTTTTTTTGGATTATGAAACCATCAATGACAAATTCTTGTGGAAAGCCTTCCCAGAAAAGTGAAGACTGTTCAATGCATAAAGGGGGACCCAACTCCAAAGCAATACCCATAATTTTGTGATTATGAAATCATCAATGACAAATTCTTGTGGAAAGCCTTCCCAGAAGAGTGAAGACTGTTCAATGCATAAAGGGGGACCCAACTCCAAAGCAATGCCCATAATTTGGAATGAGATGTCCAACAAGCTCATATAAGTGTGATGGTCACAAATATTGGCAAAATAATATATTCACCGGAGGAAGGTTTAAAGGTTTGAAGGACAAGTGCTCTTCCTGAATTCTGCTTCTCTCCGACTAGTGAAGCAGATTTGTATAGAAGTGGATAGCTTGGATTTACGCTCAGATAGTTTGCTAAGCCTGCTTTGAAAAATGCCCCCTTAGCAGAGGCCATATCAGGAGAGGCCATAGAATTAGTTATAACATACTATAGCTATAGACAAACTTTTTTTTTAGTTTGTTTTTTTAATTATTTTATATTATATATATTATTTTAATTATTTTTTTTTTTGTTTGATGTGTATAGAGTGAGTAGGGGGGTTCATTCTCAGGTCATGGAGTTTTTTTCTGATTTCACAAAAAGCAAATTGCTGTGGTGTTTGTTTCCCCTATGACAAAGGTCAAAACTAAGCACAGAGGGTTTTTTTTTTCTTGGTTACAAAATTAAAAATCCCAGTGAACCATTATGTACAATCATTATGTACAATCATTATGTACAATCATTATGTACATTCAAAGGATTTCCTAAATAGACTGGTCCTTCCCCCAGTAGTCACAGTAGATAACACATGTAGTTTCCAGGCAGTACAAGTACATCTCATAAAATTAGAATATCATCAAAAAGTTAATTTATTTCAATAATTTAATTAAAAAAGTAAAACTGATAAATATTATATAGATGCATTACACACAGAGTGATATATTTCAAGCATTTATTTCTTTTAATTTTGATGATTATGGCTTACAGCTAGTGAATTCCCAACTTTCAGTATCTCAGGAAATTAGATTACATAGGACCAATAAAAAAAGGATTTTTAATACAGAAATGTTGGCTTACTGAAAGGTAAGTCCATGTACAGTATAGTATGCACTCAATACTTGGTTGGGGCTCCTTTTGCATGAATTACTGCATCTTACTGCAATTACTGCATAATGAATTATAGCGTGGCATGGAGGCGATCAGCCTGTGGCACCGTTGAGGTGTTATGGAAGCCCAGTTTGCTTTGATAGCATCCTTCAGCTCATCTGCAGTGTTGGGTCTGGTGTCTCTCATCTTCCTCTTGACAATACCCCACAGATTCTCTATGGGGTTTAGGTCAGGCGAGTTTTCTGCCCAATCAAGCACAGTGATGCCATCATGATCATTAAACCAGGTATTGGTATTTTTGGCATTGTGGGCAGGTGCCAAGTCCTGCTGGAAAATAAAATCCACATCTCCATAAAGCTGGTCAGCAGAGGGAAGCATGAAGTGCTCTAGAATTTCCTAGTAGAGGGCTGCTCTGACTTTGGACTTGATAAAACACGGTGGACCAACACCAGAAGATGACATGGCTCCTCAAATCATCACTGACTGTGGAAACTTCACACTGGACCTCATGCAACTTGGATCCTGTACCTCTCCACTCTTCCTCCAGACTCTGGGACCTTGATTTCCAAATAAAATGCAACATTTTCCACAGTCCGTAATATTGTTAAAAACATTTAACAGATAGATAGATAGATAGATAGATAGATAGATAGATAGATAGATAGATAGATAGATAGATAGATAGATAGATAGATAGATAGATAGATGGGGTAAAGGAAGGCAGGAGCAGAAGGGCCAGGGGTGCATCTTGTAATTTGTGAAAAGTTGATCTCAGTAATAGATAAAAAGTCACGTATAAGTCAGATGGTAAGAAGTGAGAGACCAAAAGTCCAATGGGAGCTTTTCATTGTATATTCCGATCGTGTGTATGCCCCATCGGACTTTTTTTGTCGCAAATTCAGACGGACTTAGAAAGAGAACATGTTCTAAATTTTTCTGACGGAACTAATTACTATCAGGAAACCCGCTCGTCCGTATGCTGTTCCGACGTACCAAAAACGACGCATGCTCTGTAGCAAGTACGAGACGGAAGCTATTGGCTATTGAACTTCCGTTTTCTAGTCCCATTGTACGTGTTGTACGTCACCTCGTTCTGGACGGTCGGACTTTGGTGTGACCGCGTGTATGCAAGACAGCTTGAGCGGAAATCCGTCGCAATTACGTCTGAGTTTATTCCAACAGCAAAACCGCTTGTGTTTACGCGGCATTAGAGTCTGGTGCAGCTGTGCATGGTAGCCAATTGGCTACTAACTTCAGCTTGTTCAGTTAAACTTTGACAATAAAACCTGGAAGCTGATTGGTTTTTATGCAGAGCTGCACCAAATTTAGCATGCTGCGGTTTTAGTAAATCAACCCCAATGCGTCTATAGGTTAGTTTCTTCATCAATATCTCATTGGTGAAAGTCCAAAGTGCCCTGTTCTTCACAGCTGTTGAGGAGAGGGAGTCCGACAGCTGGGCTTTCACTATAATTTACTTGGTTGCTGTAAAAATATGCACCACATAGGCGTGCACATGGGGTGTGGTGGATATGCCTGGGCACACCCTAATCACCCTGTGTGGTGCAGATTCCCCCTGCTGTCTGGACACCCCCCCCCCCCTCTTGTCCCCTGCAACGCTGCCAGCTTCCTCTCCTCTCCCACCGGCTGCTGCAGGGGAAGTTTCAGGATAGAGAGCAGGCGAAGGGCCAGTAAATATGTAATTTACGGGACCCTTCCTTTCTGAATGAACACTGTGAGTGATCGGTACCAATCACTCCTTTGTCCATTCATATCTGAAGTATAGTAAACTGTGCTTCATTTTGTGAATGATCAAGAAGTCGCTCAGCACAGAGCACTTCCCATTCATTCACTGATCAGTGCAGCTGAGGCTATAGAGAAAAGGACTGGGGAATATCTGTCCTCAGTCCCTTTCTCTGTCTCAGAAGTGAGACATCAGGGGTCTGTTTAGATTGCTGATATTTCACCAAAGCACCCTCTCCCCAGTGTAAAAAAAAGTATTAAAAAAAATTGTAAAAAATAATAAAAATTTTAAAAATTAACAATAGAAAACTAACACAGTCCAATGCCCTACTGACACCAATCTCTGCCCTACTGATTATATATATTTTGGGATGCACACCCTAATGCAATAGATTGTGTTTCACCTACGATGCACCATCAACTGACATTCACACTCAGTAAGCCCATCCAGATTTCAATGAAGCAATGCCTCACCAGTCGCCTGGATATCAATGATAAACATTATTAACATGGCACAGTGATTTGTTTATAAGCCAAATATTTTGTTAGGTTTGGATAGAATGAGGAAGTAGTAAAACCTCTTCCAGGTTTTTATTACCGTGTCCCCACTGGTGAGATTTCCCCACTGGTGAGATTTCTCAACCAGGGTTCCTCCAGAGGTTGCTGGGGGTTCCTTCAGCATTGAGCATCTTCTGCCTCTCAGATAAGTTCCCACTGACACCATTGATCTTTTTAACTATCTGTAAGGAGGTAATTCTTCCCAATGACCACAAGTGTAGGGACCATTCTTCCTACTGACCATCACACTAATGTATCATGAGTTGTAGATTTCAAATTTTTAGCAGGGGTTCCCCGAGAACGGGGAACTATTTCAAGGGTTCCTCTGTGTTGAAAAGGTTGAGAAAGGCTGATTTATTGTCTTTTTCCCAGTGAGCATTGTCTCCCAGAAAGTAGGTAAGCATTGGGGAAAAAACAGTATTTTTAGCATTGACACTTGAGCAAGCAGTAAGAATAAACATTCCAGATCAGATGACAGCTAAGACGGAATTTCCTCTTTGTTTTGTAATCATTTTCTTTTACTTCCTGCTCTTTGAGGCCCCTTTCACACGATCGGACTGTTCAGGTCCGCCTGTCAGTTTTGACGGCGGACCTGAACGGGCGCTCCATGTTAGTCTATGGAGCGTCGGATGTCAGCGGAGACATGTCCGCTGACATCCGACCCGGTCCGACCCGCTGAAGAGCAGACGGATGGCCCTACGTCCAGGTCCATCGCTGGCGGATCGGATCGGGGGAGATCTGACGAAAACGGACACGCTGTCCGTTTTCGTCCGATCCCTCCATAGGCGGCAGTGGCACCTGACAAGCCCCTCCCCGCTCAGTGAGCAGAGAGGGACCTGTCATCCGCCGGCTCAGCGGAGATCAACGGACAGATCTCCCGCTGAGCCGGCGGACCGAGGCGGGCTCCGTAGAAACGGAGCCCGCCTCGTGTGAAAGAGGCCTGACTCAGACAAAAAGCTACTTTTCCTTTATATAACTAGTTGAAAAATAATCAGTGCAAAAATATGAAGGAAGCAGGAAATGTTAAACAGTAGATGTATTTACACAGATCTCAACACCAAAGATAAATAGAGGTTGTTGTACGAGAAATTGGACAGCGGGAAAGTTTCTTTAACTAAGGGAAATATGAGAGCGTGGTTTACTATGGAACTGCCCAGTTTCCCAGAACATAACCAATAACAGGGAATAGTGCGAGACATGACGTGTTCTCAGCTTTACTTTCAGTTTCACTTGTAGAAGGAATTTCCTAAAAGGGAATTTCAACAACAAAAAAAGTCAATTTGCCTGTGCGGGACATATGCCAAAGTCAATATCTATTAATGGTTATTGAAGGGGGGTTTCAGTTCTACTCTCCTGATAAAAAAAAAAGTGATCTGTCATCCCTGGTTTTTACTTACGAAATCTATTCAGTAGAATGAATTTAACCCCTAGTGCAGCTATTATCAATAAGGGTTCTGTGAGCTGTGTCTGGTTGACCTCCCATCTGATGGTGCCTGCATAGTCCTGCCACTTGGCAGAGCCTGCTGCATGACATGATCTTTTTAGCTACCTGTAAAGGTAACATTCCGACCACCCTTGCAAGGAGACATTTTTCCCCATTGATGACCAATGTAAACTGTATTCTTCTCACTAACCACCAATGCAAAGAACATTCTGCCTACTGACCAACCAATGTATAGAGCATTCTTCCCACTGACTCCCAACGTGAGGAGCATTCTTCCCACTGATCACCAATGTAGGGAGAATTCTTCCCACTGATCACCAATGTAAGGAGAATTCTTCCCACTGACCACCAATGTAAGGAACATTCTTCCCACTGACCTCCAATGTAAGGGGCATTCTTCCCACTGACCTCCAATGTAAGAGGCATTCTTCCCACTGACCACCAATGTAAGGCGCATATTTCCCATTGACCACCAATGTAAGGGGCATTCTTCCCACTGACCTCCAATGTAAAGAGCATTCTTCCCACTGACCACCAATGTAAGGAACGTTCTTCCCACTGACCACCAATGTAAGGAACATTCTTCCCACTGACCACCAATGTAAGGAGCATTCTTCCCACTGACCACCAATGTAAGGGGCATTCTTCCCACTGACCTCCATTGTAAGGAACATTCTTCACACTGACCACCAATATAAGGGGCATTCTTCCCACTGATCACCAATGTAGGGAACATTCTTCCTTTTGGCTACCGATGTAAGAAAGGGCAAAGAAAAAAAACTCTCAGGTGTATAACCCTCCCTTACTCCAAAATACTATATCCAAAAAGAACTTCTAAAATAAAATGTAATAAATTGACCACAGAGCGATTCATTAAGGGAGCCTACGGAACTTTTTAGAAAACTGTTGTGCCTCCACGCAACAAATTCATGTACCTGTTGGAGACAGGTACATAAACTTATCAGAGGCATGGAGTGGAGGGGGCCACACTGAGGACACTCTTGTCATTGCTTGTAAAGAAGCCAGCTGCGTCGTAGCAACCATCCAGCAACCATCTGGAAGATTCCTGTCATTTCTCAAATATGGCCATTGCCAAATTTGGGTAATAATGCCAGCAAGTATCCCCTGCCCATGTGTTTACGTTCAGCTGTGAGCTGGATAATCTCAGCAGCTGAATCAGGCTGGGGATCCTTGGTTGCTAGGAAGCCAGTGACCCATGGCGTCCTAGCAACTAGGAGCTCACATTCATGACAGCTTCCCGACATAAAATACCCCATTCTGAGCACCGGTGTCTCTCTGTATGCCCACTCAGACTTGGTTTTAATTACCTCCAGTTTGCTTATGTGTGAAGTGCAGAGATTCTTTTTAAATCTGTCGCAACCGCAGCAACAGATTCATTAAGTACCAAAAGTAAGAAATACCTGGATCTGGCACACGTGTTTTGGATGTTCTTCCAAAACTGTTTCAAAGCTTTGCTGAATTCGTAACAGTCAATGTGAAAGTGTAGTGTAGTAACTTCTTTACTGTGCCCCCCCCCCCCCCAAGTGTTTTTTTTTTCCTGTAATGATTATCTAATGGGTTGTTTGGTTTTCTTTTATATCTAGAAAGAAATATATCAGACCCTATTCTGGAAATACATCCGGCCAAATCTCCGGACAGCTCAGAGAAGATGCATGTTGTCACCTGTTCAGCCACCGGCAAGCCGGCTCCGGAGATCTCATGGAACTCTACGGGTAGTTTGGCATCAATGCCTCAGGTGTACACCATTGACTATCCAAATGGAACAGTGACCACCATAAGTAACTTCACTCTCAGAGTCCCTCGGGGAATGGAAGAGAAGGTGGTCTGTGTGGTGAGTCACCCGGCACTCCCCTCCGACAAATATCTCTCCGAATTTCTAAAGGATACAAGTAAGTTGTCACACCGACTGTAGCACTTTATCAATCGAATGTACCTACCTACCTGCATAGTGTTATCGTTTTGTTCCCCTTGCATTGCATTCGACTTTAGATAATTTTTTAAAAGTGCTACTCCAAAAACACTGTTTAGTTCACTTATGTATTCCATAGGTTGAACTAAGATTTGTGCACAATAACCCCTTGCCGACCAGCGCACGACGATATACGTCGGCACAATGGCACAGCTGGGCAAATGGGCGTACAGGTACATCCTATATCTATATGTATATATATATATATATATATATATATATATATATATGTGTGTGTATATATATATATATATATATATATATATATATATATATATATATATATATATATTTGATTTATTTTTTTACATAAGGATTTAAAGATTGTTCATTTATTATTATTATTGGAATCAGCGCTGTTCTGTTGATATATTTGACTTCAAACATGTCTGCCTTTTGTTCATCCCCATTACATGGGGGATATAGAGATTAGTAGATTATAGCTGGAAGATAATATTGTTTTATGGTTCCAGTTATGCACACAAAAAGAGGTATAGACACAGCATTTCTGGCAGGATCAACAGGTATTTTGTGTATGTGCTGAAAATGTTCTTCTTAGATTTTTTGTTCTAGGGTTTAGTTATCCTTTTAAAAAAAAACAAAAAAGAGTACATTGACTTTCAGTCATTGATCTGATGTCATTTTTTTTTTTATCTTGTTACTAATAGAATTCTTTTATTCAACAGCAACTGAAGATTCTTTTGGGAATCCTAAGCCTGATATCATTGTCATTATTGTCGTTATTGTTTTCATCTTACTTATATGTGTTACATATTTACTTCGGAGAATAAAGTTTCACAAGCATGCATGCATGGAAAGTATGGTGAGTATTCAGAATTCTTATATTGGGTTCTTTTATCTCACATGTTTGTTGCAACAAAATGTAGGTGAGAGCTGTAAATGTGATGGGGTTCATGCACACGGGGCTATAAAAAAAATGCCTCTTTTAGGCTGCATTCACACTTTCATGTAGCGGGAACAAGCGTTCCCTCTTGTGATTTTGGTTGCACGATTTTGCATGTCGCACATCCGCTTCATGGGCTGCCCTATGCGTGTTTAATGCCCCAAAAAAAAGCTAATGCTTCTTTTTAGGGCGACAAGCGTAGCGTGTTTTTAAAACTTGTGTTATTCTGCGGTCACGTCGCGCAACAATCACGGCAGAATCGCATCTCGTTTAACCGCTTAAGGACCGCCCCGCGTACATATACCGCGGCAGGGCAGCCCTTAAACGCAAAATCACGTACCTGTACGTGATTTCCTCCTCCAGCTCTGGGGCGCGCGTGCGCGCCGCCGGAGGCCTGCTCCAACTGTGATTGGCCGCTGGATGTGTGGTATAAACTGTATGTAGATGCAGCCTCATAGAGCATATTCCATAGACATCTCTGTAGGAACCCGCACAAATGTCTCAGAAATCGCCCCTGAAGTCGGGACTGAAATGCGGAAATGAAATTGTGCGAGTTCAGCTGAACTCGCACGATTTTATTCTTGCTGTCAGTGTGAACCGGGGCTAAAGCTGTTATAGCTGCAAAGGGTGGGCCAACTCAATATTGAATCCTACAGACTTGAGCCTCGTACACATGATCGGATTTTCCGACGGGGAATTGTGTGATGACAGGCTGTTGGTGGAAAATCCGACCGCTTGTGCGCTCCATCGGACAATTGTTGTCGGATGGCAGGCTTTAAAATTTTCCGCGGACAAATGTCTGTTGTCGGATTTTCCGATCGTGTGTACACAAGTCCGTCGGACAAAAGTCTACAGTACAAACACGCATGCTTGGAAGCAATGACAACCCAGAAGCGGTCGGTCTTGTAAACTAGCGTTCGTAATGGAGAATTAACATTCGTGACGTGGAAAATTATAAAATCTCAAAATGCAGCGCACAATTCTCTTCTTCTTTAATGGGATAATAATGAAGCTGCTTTGCTGGTGATACTGATGGAGTTATTGCAAACAAATTATCAAAGGTTTTTTTTTTTCTAGTGATATCAAGAATAATATTATTATGCTTGTTTTTTTTTAAACACATAGCCAAGTATTATTCTACACAATTTTTTTATTGTGCATTAAAAAAAGAAAACAAATAAAATTAGACATGCTATCTGCCAATAGAACTTAACCAAAAAGTGCATTCTATGCATCCAAAAATATAGAAAATATAACAAATCAAATCATTATTATTCAACCAAAAAATTAAACAAAAGCCTCATGCATGTGTCCTGCTTCTTAATATAGGGGGTCAGCAATGCCAAGAGTTGGTGAAAGCAGGGGTCTGTCATCCGCAGATAATTCAGAAAATCATTCGGATTATTCTCTTGGAGCTCCTGCAGCAAAGGCATATGACAGAATTGGTCACAATTAATAAAGCAACCAATTTTTGGTTAAAGAAATCCTTCTCCTCCTGTTCCTGGACTGGACTTGGGTCAAAGCAATAACTCCAAGGCCAATAATAAATAACACGTTATCTCCTCTGATTCCACAACATGTCTGGTTGACGAACGGCCGTTTAGAAACTAACTGAAAAGCGCAAAATGAAAAGCGCGAATCAACACTCATAAAAGTTCTACAAACACGAAATTAGCAAAAGGAGCCCAAAGGGTGGCGCTAAAGAGCTGAAAAACCACGTAGTACGTCACTACGTTCCTGTTTGTTGGCCGACAATTCCTTGCCGTTTGTATGAAAGACAAAATCCAGGCACATGCCTTCAGACAAAAGTCAGAGGTTTTGTCTGCAGAAAATCCGATCGTGTGTACGAGGCTTAAGACTGGGATTCCATTAAAGTTCATGTGCGTGTAAGGCCTGATTCACACCTATGGCATTTTTAGTGCTTTTTTACATTTTGCAGATTTGCACTACAGAACGTGTTCCATAGGAAACCATGTTGAATGGACTGTAGTGAAAATCTGCAAAATGCAAAAAGCACTAAAAATTAATAGGTGTGAATCAGGCCTAAAGGCAGATGTCCCAATACTTTTGGTAATATAGTGTATTTGTGACAACATGAAGAGCCCACCATTACCATAGACCCATTATCTCTTTGTCCAAACATGTTACCATGCTGCACAGACCATCGAGACAGGACAGGGTCACTTCAACCAATTTTTTATAGTTTTGGATAAAGTGGAGAAGAGTTTAAAATTCTATTGGGTTTTTATTCTTGGTCTGTGGCCTAATTGGGAAGATTTCCCTTGACTTCATTGCACCTGTGACACCCATACAAGAAATATGTTCTATTTTATAGGGTGGGAGGGGGTGCACGTAGGGAGTACACAGTGCTTTTTTCTTACCTGTTTGTTTATTGGTTATTTTTTCATGAATAATACATTTATGCTTTGTTTATCTATACCACCAAGTAGCTCAAAGTGGTGTTTCTCCAGCAGTTCTTTCTTATATGTATGATTCTTGTATAAGCCCAATCCTGATTGGTTTTCTATAAATATATAAATGTGCCTCCTTTTTCTTTCCAGGGTTCTCATTCAGAAGACAACACATGCTCTACAAGCAGATCTCAGAAGGCTTTATTGCCAAATGGAAGTCAATGTCAAAACTACAGCGAGCTGCCCATCTAATAGGCCAAGGAAGGGGCTTCCAGTCACTTGTTTACAAAATTGCTGAAATATCGGTACAAAAATTTTCACTCAAATATATTCCCCCGTTTCCACCAGGGATAGAAATCCACTTTGTGTGCACCAAACCCAGATATGACATCATAGAAGTAGTAATGACCTCATCACTGAGTAGAGAGGGAGGGACTCAGCAGGCCCCACCCACTACAGGCTTGCTGCAGAAAACTACCGGAGGGGGCGGAGCCAAGACCAGTCATCCTGCAGTAGTGCAGCAGTGACTGGTCGTTATTGTAGGAACCTCCTGCACAGAGCACTGAATTACTGCACAGATCTGGTAGAAATAGACAAAGCACACCAAGATTCAAGGAAGAATAAACATGATGAATAGGTTTAGAAAATATTTGCTTGTCCCAGGGTTCAGCCTAATTGTTTTGTGTCAGTGTTATTTATTTTATTTAACTTTGATAGATCTCAGATAAAGCTGCACGATTAATTGTTAAAGAATTGAGATTGCGATTCTACCCTGTCTGTAAATGAGGTCAGTTTAACCACTTAAAAGACTTAACCTTTTTCTGACATTTGTTGCATTGTTATATATATATATATATATATATATATATATATATATATATATATATATATATATATATATATATATATATATCCCTGGCTGGCTACACTTACTCCTCCACTGAATCTACAGAGGGTGCCACAGTTGTCATATAGACTAGACTTCAAACATGCCTGCCTTTGTTCATCTCATTTTCATGGGGAATGTAGAAATTAGTAGTTTAAGGGAAAAAGATATTATTTTTTGCAGGCACACAGAATTTCTGGCAGGATCTATGGCTATTGTCTTTACTTGCTAAAAATGTTCTCGGCCTGAAAAAAGGAAACAAATGCAGCCACCACAGTAAAGGACTGGTATGGTTTGTCCTTGGGATCAGCTATAATTTAAAGGAGATGTATAGCCAAAGCTTGTTTGGCTGTACTTCTCCTGTGGATCACAGAAGTGCAGTTCGTTCTGCACTCCTGTGACCCATTTTCAGCAGACAACGGGCTGAATTCTACTGTCTGCTGATGTCACAGAGCCAGTTGAGTCCAGATCGTGACCATATGATCTGCCTACATGCCTGGACCGGTACCTGGCTCAGCCTCTCTGAGAGCCTGAGTCAGCCTCTCGAGCCCCATTCCACAGCCCAGCGCTCCAGTGAGAGAGGAGGGGGAAGAGCAGAGAGCCGGTGACTGACAGTCACCGGCTCTCTGCTCTTGGAACTCTGAAAACGGAGTGATCAGCGGTGTTTGATTGCTCGGTTCTCAGTGTTAGAGCCGGCAGGGCACAGATGCAGCATCGGACCAGAATCCACCATGATGCCCCTATTTGCACCCTATTTGAAGTTCAGAGCTCCAGAACGCTCAACCAAACCCCATGCTTTTAAATTGTCCCCGTTCACATTTGAGCATTAAGACACCTGAAGCTCAATAAGGTACATGAGCTCCCTTTGAAGCAGAATGAGGCGTTTTTGGCCCCATTGACTTTAATAGGATTGTGAAAAAAAAAACACACTTTGCGTGTGTTTTTCCCTATTAAATGTCTATCGGTCCAAAAACGCACAATCTGACCCAAAGAAGCTCCTGTATGGCACTTTGCACTTTAAAACATGGAAAAGCCATGCAAACAAAAAAACGCAAAATCATATACAGACGCTGTGCTTAAGTGTGAATGGGGACTAGTAGGGCTCTTGTGTTTTGCTGTTGAAATGTATTACACTGTGAAACTGATGCACCGGTAGAAAAATTATATGGCTGTGCTGTCATACGAAAGCTCAAGTATGTACGATGGCTGGGCCACTATATATGGCAACCGCTTTATGGGGCTTTATGGAGAGTATTCTCCATGGAAGATTCCAAAAGACACTTTAAATTTAAAAATGTAAACCCAGGACCTTTACATACCTCTTCTTTTGTGTCTTGTTATTGCTGTTTATGCTGTTACTATATGTAGATTTAGGTATATGTAATTGGAAATACTTTATATGTAATTTCTGTATGACCTGTATTATCCATGCTTGTTTGTTTCTCCTTCATTATACCTTTTTTTCCAAAATAAGAATGAGGGATGACTTTTAGCACAAAGTATATAGGCAATGCACCCATCCTTGCCATGCTCTCGGGCTATGGGGATATGGTTAGCAGATTTCCAAATTTAAATATGGGGACACCCTACCACCCATGTCCACATTTAACTACACCCCCTCCCACAGCTACATCCACAAAATCACACACCCTCCAGCAGTGGCATCATTGGCAGCATTATAAAAAAAAACCCCAGCAATGCTGTCATTGCCAGCAGTAATAACCCCCAGCATTGGTGTTATTGGCAGCAGTAATAACCCCCGGCAGTGGCGTCATTAGCAGCAGTAATAACCACCAGCATTGGTGTTATTGGCAGCAGTAATAACCCCCGGCAATGGCATCATTGGCAGCAGTGATAACCCCCAACAGTGCTGTCGTTGTCAACAGTAATAACCCTCGGCTGTGGTGTTATTGGCAGCAGTAAAAGCCTTTGGCAATGATGTAAAGGGCTGTAATTATTCCCCCTACTGGTGGTCCCTGGTAGTAATGTTAACTCCCAACCCCCCTTAGCTTAGGTGGAGATTGGCAGGCTGTAAAAATACCCCCCCCTGGCATTGAAGATGAGCAGCTGGCTGTAACATTAAACCACCATAACAATTGGTGATCAGTGGTAGTATCAATAACTCCCCAGAAGTGGCTGGATGTAGAAATAATACCCCCCCCCCCCCCCCCCAGCATTGGTGGTCAGTGGATGGCTGTAAAATAACCCCTAGCATTGGTGGTCAGTATCTTGCTGTAAAAATAAACCCTCCCAGCACTGGTGATCAGTGACAGGCTAAAGCAACAACCCTCCAGCATTGGTGGTCAGTGGCTGGCTGTAACTACAACCCTCCAGCACTAGTGGTCAGTGGCTGGCTATAAAATAACCCTCCCTAGCACTGGTGGTCAGTGACAGGCTAAAGCAACAACCCTCCAGCATTGGTGGTCAGTGGCTGGCTGTAAAATAACCCTCCCCAGCACTGGTGGTCAGTGATAGGCTGTAACTACAACCCTCTAGCACTGGTGGTAAGTGGCTCTCTGTAGAATAACCCTCCCCAGCATTGGTGTTCAGTGGCTGGCTGTAACAGAAACTCTACACCCCCAACATTGGTAGTCAGTGGCTGACTGTACTAATATCCCCTCCCCAGCATTGGTGTTCAGTGTTTACTTACTCCCCCAAGTCAAACTCTCTCTTCCAGTAGAGCCAAGACTCTAGGTCAACTCTTGGATGGAGATCGCTCCACCTGACAGCTCCAACTTCTTTCAGTGGCAGATGCTGGAAAACAGAGAGTGTTCCAGTACTCGGCACATTACTGTCACCCTGCAGATCGTTGGTGGCCGCACTGGGGCACCCTCTAACTGGCAGTACCTAGTGCGGACTGCTCCACCCCATAGATACTACGCTACTGCCATGGACCTCACTGGGAACATTTTGTTTGCTGGGGACAAGCCTCTCAAAATAGGACTGCAACCATACCTCAGCTATACGGCCAATAAAGAAATAATATGCAAATGAACGATTGGTTAAAAGTGCTTTTTTCCCACCACTAAATTTCCCTTTATACTGATTTTACAATAAAAAATGCAAAAATATAGAGGTTGGATGAATGGTTTTGTGTATCAAATCAAGGCCAGTTTGCAATCTTTGCAAGGACATGGGTAGCTGGGGGCTGCTGTGGGGAATATGTACCAATGCAAAAAAAAAAAAAAAATCTAAAAAAATGTTTTCAGCTAGGAGAAGGTATTTTATTGCAGCTTTAAAAGGACAACATTAAAAATACAAAATTCCTTTAAATAACATGTATGGGGGATGTCTTAAACCTTCACAATGCTAGTGGTGAACCCAAACTTCGTCTGTAGTGGAGATCTGTCTGCTTAGGTCAGGAGCACTGAGAGAAAGTTGGAAAAATTCTGTAATACTTTGAGTCTTATGTTTTATTTTACCATGTGTTTGCAATTTATATTTTTTTAAAGAATTAAAGAATTAAAATATTTATTTAAATGTTTTGTGTGAACTGAATTTTTATAATTATTATATAAATAAAAGGTTTGTGGTGTCTAGCATTTAAAATTTCCTTAATGTACTTAAATTAAATGCACTATAGTTTGCTTAATTTAAAAAAGAGCAAATCATTAATTGCAGATATTGTATTCCCTGTGTTTTCGACGATAGATAGATAGATAGATAGATAGATAGATAGATAGATAGATAGATAGATAGATAGATAGATAGATAGATAGACAGATAGATGACATTGTCATAAGAAAACTAATATTGATACATACAGTGCCTTGAAAAAGTATTCATACCCCTTGAAATATCCCACATTTTGTCATGTTACAACCAAAAATGTAAATGTATTTTATTGGGATTTTATGTGATAGACCAACACAAAGTAGCACATAATTGTGAAGTGGAAGGAAAATGATAAATGGTTTTCAAAATGTTTTACAAATAAATATGTGAAAAGTGTGGCGTGCATTTGTATTCAGCCCCCTTTACTCTGATACCCCTAACTAAAATCTAGTGGAACCAATTGCCTTCAGAAGTCACCTAATCAGTAAACAGAGTCTACCTGTGTGTAATTTAATCTCAGTTAAAATACAGCTGTTCCGTGAAGCCCTCATAAGTTTGTTAGAGAACTTTAGTGTACAAAGAGCATCATGAAGGCCAAGGAACACAGGTCAGGGATAAAGTTGTGGAGAAGTTTAAAGCAGGGTTAGGTTATAAAAAAAAATATCCCAAGCTTTGAACATCTCACGGAGCACTGTTCAATCCATCATCCGAAAATGGAAAGAGTATGGCACAACTGCAAACCTACCAAGACATGGCCGTCCACCTAAACTGACAGGCCGGGCAAGGAGAGCATTCATCAGAGAAGCAGCCAAGAGGCCCATGGTAACTCTGGAGGAGCTGCAGAGATCCACAGCTCAGGTGGGAGAATCTGTCCACAGGACAACTATTAGTCCTGCACTCCACAAATCTGTCCTTTATCCCTTTCATGACTAAGCCTATTTTTGAAATTTGGTGTTTACAAGTTAAAATCCATATTTTTTGCTAGAAAATTACTTAGAACCCCCAAACATTATATATATTTTTTTAGCAAAGAATCTAGAGAATAAAATGACGATTGTTGCAATATTTTTTATCACACGGTATTTGTGCAGCGGTGTTTTAAACGCAAATTTTTGGAAAAGTGACACTTTCATGAATTTTAAAAAATCCAAACAGTAAAGTTACCCCAATTTTTTTGTATAATGTGAAAGATGATGTTACGCCGAGTAAATAGATACCAAACATGTCACCCTTTATAATTGCACGCACTCGTGGAATGGCGACGAACTACGGTACCTTTGAATTTCCATAGGCGACGCTTTAAAAAAATTTTACGGTTACCAGGTTTGAGCTACAGAGGAGGTCTAGGGCTAGAATTATTGCTCTCGCTCTGACGATCGCGGCGATACCTCACGTGTGGTTTGAACACCGTTTACATATGCGGGCGCGACTTCCGTATGCGTTTTCTTCGCTGCGCGAGCTCGCGGGGACAGGGGCACTTTAAAAAATTTTTTTTTTTTTTTTTTTTTATTTAATTTATTTATTTTTGTACTTTATAAATTGTGTTTAAATTTTTTTTTTTTTTTTTTTACTTTTATTGCTGTCACAAGCAATGTAAACATCCCTTGTGACAGTAATAGGTGGTGACAGGTACTCTTTATGGAGGGATGGGGGGTCTAAAAGACCCCCCATCCCTCCTTTACACTTCAAAGTATTCAGATCGCCGAAAACGGCGATTCTGAATACTGTGTACTTTTTTAAATTCGGCGCCATTGGCAGCCGAGTAAACGGGAAGTGACGTCATGACGTCGCTTCCGCATTTACAAGAAGAAGGCTGGAACGAAGCCGCTCGCAGCTTCGTTCCAGTCCGCCCCCAGCCGCCGAAGGCAGCGGACCGGACACCGGGCCTCCCGATCGCACGGGAGGCCCGGTAACAGCGGCGGGAGGCGGCGGGAGGGGGGGGATGTCCCCTCCCGCTCCTCCGGTATAACAACCGAGCGGCTTTTAGCCGCATCGGTTGTTATATTCGGGTAGCCGATCGCCCGCTGAAAACAACGGTACCGGGATGATGCCTGCAGCTGCGGGCATCATCCCGGTATAACCCCGGAAAGCCGAGGACGCATATATGCGTTCGGTCGGCGGGAAGGGGTTATAGAAGAGTGACAAGAAGAAAACCATTGTTGAAAGAAAGCCATGAGAAGTCCCATATGCAGTTTGCGAGAAGCCATGTGGGGGACATAGCAAACATGTGGAAGAAAGTGCTCTGGTCTGCAATTTCAAGGTACCTGAATTGTCCCTAAACCTTCCATCCCTCTATTGCAAGAATCTTTCTTAAATAAAGCATTCAAGAAAGAGACTGTGTGTCAGAGCTGAAATTACTAAAAAGAACTCTTTAATGGGAACCCTATGATGGATATGGTGAGACAGTACAGGAACGGTAAGACCCAATTTAAACCAGCAGCTCCTTCGGGGGTAAGTGCTGCAGATATAACACCAAAAAAATCAAAAACAGAATCACTGATTTGGAAAAAGGATCACCCCCTCCTAAAAAATACTTGTAAACTCAATCAGGTGTAGCTAATTACCTTCTTGATGTAATCAGCTGTGGTCATTTTGATTAGCTCAGCATAAAAAGAGATTTCCTGGAGCATTTCCGTCCCTGGTAGTGCAACTGAAGCAAACAATCAACTAAGGGTGGCAAGGCACTGTCTCTGGGATAAAGTTGTGGACAGGCACAAGTCAGGAGATGGATAAAAAAAATTCAAAGGGTTTATCAATGCCTAGAAGCACAGTGAAGTCTATTATTAAGAAGTGGAAGGTATTTGGTACAACACAGACCCTCCCTGGATCAGGACGTTACTCTAAACTGGATGAAAAGACTGGTCAGAGATGCTACCAAGGGGCCTACATCAACCCTGAAGCAGTTGCAGGAATTTATGACAAATAGTGGTCATTGTGTGCATGTGACAACAATATCACAAATTCTCCACACATGTGGCTTGTATGGGAGGGGTTCAAGAAAGGCCATATGCATTCACCACTCAGCCTTGCCAAAACTCACCTTGAAGATGCCGAGGCCACATGGAAAAAGGTGTTATGGCCAGACGTCACTAAAATTTTATTATTTGGCCTCAACACTGTACTTGCCATTTTGAAATGTTAAAACATTCTTGCTGAAAACTTTCCGGGGTAGAGCAGTTGCTCTTGGCTCAAATGAACTCACCCACTGGGATAGAACGAATGGTATGGGGTGGATGACAGCTAGAGGCCACAAATAAGGAATTTCCCGCAGTGGGTTTGCGGAAGGTTCTAGTATCTATAAGGCCAGTGCTGTAGTCACCCCTGAGTGTGATATCTAGGAAGTCAATCCTGGTCTTATTGCTCACATAAGAGAATTACGGCTTTTATTGTTGAGATACGAAACAAAAGAAGTTAGAGTATGGTCCCAAATTAAAATCACGTCGTCTATGTAATGCCCATACCAATGGATGTGGGGTGCATTCTATCCTGGTGGGTGAGTTCATTAGAGCCAAGCGCAACTGCTCAACCCCGGAAAGTTTTCAGTAAGAATGTTTTAAGATTTTAAGACGACTAAGCAATAAAGGCTACCAGAAGTGGCATATTAACAGAGCCATTTCCATTGCCTCAGGGAAGGACAGGAACAACCTAATACATAACAGAGTGTCAGGGCTGGGCTCAGCCCTTCCTTCTCTGAGCTGGCTGCTCAGCTGTCGGCTAATTGCCAGCTCCTATCTTTCCACAGTTACTCAGCTGTTGATGATATCCTGCTTGTCAGTCCTGCCTACTTAAGCCGTCCAGTCCAGAGGTTCTCTGCCTTCGCCTTGGTCACATCACAGAAACTATCTCCTGCGATCCTGTTCAAGACTTGCTTTGCTGACATCTCTTCTGGCTCCAGATCCTGCTTGCTGTTCCACTACATTGATCTCTGACTTCTGGCTTGGCTGACTATCTGTTCCAGTTATTGAACTTTGGCTTTGACTTGACTACGTTTGTTCTTTTTACTTTAATTATTAAACAAGTGTGATTTCACTTCACTTCTGTCTCGGTCTAATTTCATGGTTTCTGACACAGGGGTAGTCAGTTTGTGTCCCAGTTCTGGCGAACCTTTTGTGCACAGTTGGGATTTCAGCTTGCTTTCTCTTCTGCGTATCACCTGCAGTCTAATGGGGCTGCAGAATGAGCCAACCAGTCCTTGGAGCAGTTTCTACGCTGCTATATTTCTGACCATCATAACAACTGGTCAGACTTCTTACCTTGGGCGGAGTTTGCTTACAATAGTGCCTTGAATTATGCTTCCCGATTGTCCCTGTTTATGGCGAACTATGGTTTACAACCATCCATGCTGCCTGACTCATTTGTTCCGCAGAGCATTCCTGCGTTAGAGGAGCATCTCCATGGTCTTCGTGCCACTTGGGCACAAGTCCAGGACGCTTGTGACATGCCAATGATAGGTACAGACTCCATGCTAACCTCAGACACCTGCCTGCATCTTCCTACCAGGTTGGGCAGAGGCTCTGGTTGTCATCTCGCAACCTCTGACTTTGTGTTCCCTCACTGAAGTTGGCTCCTCGGTTTATTGGGCCTTTCCGTATTCTCCGCAGGATTAACCTAGTGGCTTATATATTAGAGCTTCCTTCCAATATGCGTATCTCAAATGTATTCCATGTTTCCTTATTAAAACCTTTTGTCTGCAACCGCTTCACCACCTCGGTACCATGTCCTTACCCAGTACAGGTTGAGAACCATGAGGAGTATGAAGTACAGTCCATTGCTTAGGTTTCATGGGCGCATACAGTACCTGGTGCATTGGAAAGGGTACGGTCCGGAGGAACGCTCTTGGGTCTCATCCTCAGACGTACATGCCCCTGTCCTTCTCCGTGCTTTCCATAGACGTTTTCCCCTCAAACCTAGTGGTCCTCTGAGGGGGAGGGGTTGTTGAGGAGGGGGTACTGTCAGGGCCTGGCTCAGCCTTTCCTTCTCAGAGCAGGCTGCTCAGCTGTCGGTTAATTGCCAGCTCTAAATCTTTCCACAGTGACTCACCTGTTGATGATATCCCATTCATCAGTCCTGCTGGTTACTTAAGCTGTTCAGTTCAGATCATCTCTGCCTTCGCCTTAGTCTGTTGACCAGGGCGAAGGCAGAGATGATCTGAACTGAACAGCTTACGTAACCAGCAGGACTGACGAACAGGATATTATTAACAGGAGATAATACCATAGAACGAAGCCCTCTAGCGGTGCGCTGTCACAGCTGACAGGGCTTCCATCTTCCCTCTGTCCTCCTTCCAGTTTGTATGAGTGGTCAGGCATCGTGTTGATGATGTCACTCCCGCATACAGAGACCCTTGGCTGCGGCAACGAACTCTGAAGGTTCAGCACGGTATGCCAGACTTTCAGAGCGCACAAAACTCAACCGCCGGTCAGCAATCATGCATGATGAAGCGTCAAAGCCACACCCAACTAGTTTCGTCAAACAGATGACATCCAGAGACTCTCTCCTGTGCATCTGTTGAAGACTCGCTTGGCTGACGTTCCTTCTGGTTCCTGATCCTGCTTGCTGTTCCACTACGCTGATTTTCCGGTTTCCTGATTTACTACGTTGCTCTGTTTACCTTTTACTATTATTATTATTATTATTATTATTAAACAAGTGTGATTTTAACTGCACTTCTGTCTTGGTCTGATTCACGTTTTCTGACAGCATGGCATACTAGCACATTATGAGATACTACCTTAGAACGAAGCCCTATAGTGGTGCGCTGTCACAGCTGACAGGGCTTCCATCTTCCCTCAGTCCTCCTTCTGGGTTTGAAGGCTCCTGCTGTATGAGTGGTTGGGGGCCGTGTTGATGATGTCACTCCCGCACGTGTACAGAGACCCTTGCTTGCGGCAACAAACCTGAAGGTTTCGCACAGTATGCCAGACTTTCAGAGCACACCGAACTCAACCACCGGTCAGCAAGCATGCATGATGACGAAGCGTTGTAGTCACACCCAACTAGTTTCGTCAAAGAGATGACATCGAGGGACTGGCTCTTCGTCATTACGCACACTTGCTGACCAGTGGTTGAGTCCGGTGCAGCCACACAGCCTGCTGCTTTTTGGGAGAGCAGTTGTATCAGTTTTTATTGCTATACACAAGCTTTTAAAACCTATTGCCCAAGTATTTGCTTAGTGTGATTCCCTTTGCAAGTTTGTTATCTTTTTGAATAAATGTTTTTTATAGGTTACACTATGGGCATATATGCTTTTTATTTTTATTTTTCATCCTGCTGATGAACCAACCTTGACTGGATCACATTTGGCGCTTTGGAGTTTCCCTTCATAAGGAGATGTAACACGCACATTTGACCATACTATATATGATGGTGTCAGGAACCATGAATCAGACTGAGACAGAAGTGCAGTAAAAAAATGAATAAAATGGTAAAATGGTATAACAGAGCAAAAGTAGCCAATACATAACCAGGGTTCGGTAACCAGAGCAGGTGGTCGGAACAAGCCAGTGAAACAGGAATCCAGAGATCAGCGTAGTAGAGGCAGTAACTAGGATCAGGAACCAGAAGGGAAGTCAGCCAGGCAAATGTCTTTAACAGGAAAACACAGCAGAGAGTATCTGGATATGTTGACCAAGGAGAAGGCATAGGAGATCTGATCCAGGCAGTTTAAATAGCCAGCAGAGCTAGCTGACGAGCAGTAAATGAAGACCAGGTGAGTCACTGTGGAATGAAGAGTACTGGCAAATAACCGACAGCTGAGCACAGAGCTCTGAGAAGGAAGGTGAAAAAAGAAACAATATGCTCCTGCGCTTAAAAGCTTGCCGTGGGGTAAGTGGGGAAGGAATTTCCACAAATGTCAGCTGACTTAACAGGTCAGGGAGAACCCAGAGGAAACTCTAAAAGAAATAGAAAAAACAGAGGGCGCACCAGCCTCCATCAAATGCCTCACCCAACAAGAACTTCAGATCTCTGAAGAAGAGGGGATACCCCTTGAAACGCGTCAGTCTTTGGACTTTCATCCCACCCCAGTGGACTGGCCAGCAGATCTTGCTGGGTGAGGCATTTGATGGACTTTGCACTATTGGCTTGATTTTATCACTTGTTTGTGAGTATGTCATTTTACCCATGAATAATTTTCAGTGTTACAAAGGTAATGCACAAGGCTGGTGCGCCCTCTGTTTTTTTTCTATTTCTCTGAGAAGGAAGGGCTGAGCCCAGCCCTGACAGTACCCTCTCCTCAATGACCCCTCCCCCTCGGAGGACCACCAGGTTTGAGGGGAAAACGTCTATGGAAAGCACCTAGGAGGACAGGAGAATGTATGTCCGAGGATGAGACCCAAGAGCATTCCTCAGGACCGTACCCTTTCCAATGAACCAGGTACTATACGCACCCGCGGAACCTACGATAATCAGTGATAGATTGTATCTAATACTCCTCATGGTTCCCAAGCCATTGCATAACAAAAGTTTTAATAAGGAGACATGAAATACATTTGAAATACACATATTAAAAGGAAGGTCTAAATCGTAAGCCATTGGGTTGATCCTACGGAGAATACGGAAAGGCCCAATAAACCATGTTGCCAGTTTTAATGAGGGAACACAGAGTCGGAGGTTGCGAGATGACAGCCAGACCCTATCCCCAGCTTGGTAGGAAGGCGCAGGTAGGCGTTCACAGTCAGTATGGAGTCTGTACCGTTCACAGTCAGTATGGAGTCTGTACCTATCATTGTCACATCGCAAGGACTCTTGGACCTGTACCCAAATGGAACGAAGACCACAGAGATGCTCCTCCAACGCAGGAATGCTCTGAGGAATAAATGAGTCAGGCAACATGGATGGTTGGAAACTATAATTCGCCATGAATGGAGACAACCGGGAAGCGGTATTGATGGCAATATTGTGAGCAAACTCCACCCAAGGCAAGAGGTCTGACCAGTTGTTATGGTGGTCAGAAATGTAGCAATGTAAAAACTGCTCCAAGTACTGGTTGGCTCGTTCTGCTGCCCCATTGGACTGCAGGAAATACGCAGAGGAGAAGGAAAGCGTAATTCCCAACTGTGCACAAAAGGCTCGCCAAAACCTGGACACAAACTGACTACCCCTGTCCGAGATGATAACCATGAGTAGCCCATGTAAGCGAATGATCTCCCGAGCAAAAATGGAAGTCAGTTCTTTGGATGTGGGCAACTTCTTAAGTGGAAAACAACGAGAAATTTTCGAGAACAGGTCAACCACCATAAGGATAACTATGTTGCCCTGAGAGTTGGGTAACTCTGTCACCCAAAGGTGAAGTGAGACTGGTACAAACCAAAGCCAGAATACGATCGTGAGGAATCGCAGGAACAGGAACCAACTCCATCTTGGAAGCGGGGGAAAACTGTTGCGACAATGCATCAGCCCTTACATTCTTAGTACTGGGTAAGAATGAGACTTTGTAATTGAAGCTTGACAAGAAAAGAGCCCATCACGCCCTTCTGGGAGAGAAGCGTTTAGCCTCAGACAAGTATGTGAGATTCTTGAGGTCAGTCAGAATAAGAACCGGCACAGTGGTACCTTCGAAGAGATGCCTCAGTTCTTTAACCACTTCCCGCCCGCCATATAACAATATGACATGCGCAAAGTGGTTGTGTCAGAAAAGTTCCCATAATGGACGCAAAGCTGGCGGCTCTGGTGTGCACTGGTGCGCGCTCCTGTGCACGCTGGTGTGCGCGCCGGTGTGCACGCGCAGCGCTTGGCGCCAACTAGTTTATTTAAACTGACAGTGCACCTTGCATAGGTGCTGTCTGATCTGCAGCTCCCTGTGACCCCGCTCCTGTTATCTGTTTGAACATTTGATCTCCTGACTACCCGGCTTGCCCTTTGGATTATCCTTTGTCTTCTGCCTGCACCTGACCTTGGCCTGTCTGACTCTGAACTCGTCTGCTCCTCTGTACCTCGTTGCCTGCCTGTTGCCAAACCTGCCTGTGACCCGACCTGCCTGCTCTGCTCCTGCTCAGCATCTTCTGCCAGTGTACCTGCCTACCTGTCTGCTGTCCAGTGGTCTCCAGCCATCCTGCACCTGGATGCAGAGCCGTCTCTTCTGCTACTACCCTTCAGGCTCTTGTACCACTCTGCACTCCCGTGCCTCCCTTCCATACTACCAGTGGCTGAGAGTCAGACACGTAAGGGAGGTCTTCCTCTGCTTCATTGGGCTCATCGGCCAGGTACGTGAAAGTCTGACAGTATCGGACAGCCATGTCCGAGCCCGATCGAGGAGCCTCTCCCATGGAGGATCTGTGTAAACACCTGGCGGGTCTCACGCAAGCTGTAAAGAGCCTTCAAGAAGGCTATACAAGGCTGGAAGAACAAGTTCAGATCCTGTCTTCTCCTACCAACCCTCAAGGTGCTTCTGCTGACGGACTCTCACCTGCAACCACCGGTCAGCAAGCATGCATGATGACGAAGCGTTGTAGTCACACCCAACTAGTTTTGTCAAAGAGATGACATCGAGGGACTGGCTCTTCGTCATCACGCACACTTGCTGACCAGTGGTTGAGTCCGGTGCAGCCACACAGCCTGCTGCTTTTTGGGAGAGCAGTTGTATCTGTTTTTATTGCTATACACAAGCTTTTAAAACCTATTGCCCAAGTATTTGCTTAGTGTGATTCCCTTTGCAAGTTTGTTATCTTTTTGAATAAATGTTTTTTATAGGTTACACTATGGGCATATATGCTTTTTATTTTTATTTTTCATCCTGCTGATGAACCAACCTTGACTGGATCACATTTGGCGCTTTGGAGTTTCCCTTCATAAGGAGATGTAACACGCACATTTGACCATACTATATATGATGGTGTCAGGAACCATGAATCAGACTGAGACAGAAGTGCAGTAAAAAAATGAATAAAATGGTAAAATGGTATAACAGAGCAAAAGTAGCCAATACATAAAGAGGGTTCGGTAACCAGAGCAGGTGGTCAGAACAAGCCAGTGAAACAGGAATCCAGAGATCAGCGTAGTAGAGGCAGTAACTAGGATCAGGAACCAGAAGGGAAGTCAGCCAGGCAAATGTCTTTAACAGGAAAACACAGCAGAGAGTATCTGGATATGTTGACCAAGGAGAAGGCATAGGAGATCTGATCCAGGCAGTTTAAATAGCCAGCAGAGCATCCCACGATGAAATCGGTTCGAGGGTCGTGGTGGCTCTGGATGCCGCCAAGGCCTTCGATTCTGTGGAGTGGAACTACCTATGGGAGTGCCTTTCGGGATTCGGATTTGGCCCCAACTTTATCCGTTGGGTTCAGCTCCTCTATCAATCTCCAAGGGCCAGAGTGTTCGTGAACGGCTGGCTCTCTGACCAATTCCCGCTAGAAAGGGGGACCCGACAAGGCTGTCCTCTTTCCCCTATGCTATACGCACTTGCTGTAGAGCCATTGGCCATTATGATTCGTGCAGATACTAGCATCCATGGTCTCAAGATAGGGAATCTGGAAGAAAAGATTGGCATGTATGCCGATGATACGCTTTTGTATCTGGCGGACTCTGGTCACTCTCTGATCGCAGCCCTCCATTCTATAGAACGTATCGGTACCCACTCGGGCCTGAGCATTACCTGGTCTAAGTCCCAGATCCTTCCGATTGACCATTTCCCCTCCCCGTTCACGTCCCCTCCTCTGACCCTCCCAAGGGTCTCCGTGATCAAGTACCTTGGTGTGCAGGTCACTAGATCACTCGCAGACTATACACTCTTAAACATTGAACCTTTGTATGCCCTGATCAAGACCAAAACTCAGATTTGGGCCAGACTTCCCCTAGGTGTTATGGGACGCATCAGTTTAGTCAAGATGATACTCCTCCCAAAGATACTCTATCTGGTGTGGCATGCCCCCCTATACATACCACAAAAATTCTTCAAGGCAATCGAATCTATTCTAAATTCATTTATATGGGGGCACAGTAGACACAAATTATCTTGGAAAACTTTAAAAAATCCAGTGACACTGGGAGAAGCTGCCCTTCCAGACTTTCAGGAGTATTACCTTGCTTCCCAACTGTCCCATTTCTTTCATTTTGATTAAAGTGAGCGACCTCGATACCAGTCACTGCTATGTGAGCACCCTGATGACCTAGCCCACACCCCGCTTCAATCAGTCCTTAGAGCTCCCTCGACAAGACGTTCCCCCCCACCACAACACAGACATGCTGACACACCACCGGAGGGTATGGCGGGTGGCACTACAAAAACTCGGAACCCCGCGGATCCATTCTCATACACCTCTCTGGTTTAACACACATATACCTGAACTGTTGTCCATCCCAGACCCTGCAGTGCGGATACGCCATGGGATTTTGTACTTACATCAGGTCATGACCACTACAGGACTTAAAACATTCCAAACGCTAAAGGACGAATATTCCCTCCCTAACTGCCTTCTCTTTAGATATTTACAACTTCGTCACACTATACAATCCCAGTTTACCGGTCTTAACCCTTCCCTGGCAGTTCCCTCTATAGTAGACACAGTCACTGGTACTGAGTCTGCCAAATTAATCTCCACTCTATACTCCGCTATCCGTCTCCCCAGTACCACGGCCTTGGCCTATGCTGCCAAGACAAGGTGGGAGGCAGACATCAGACAGATTGAGGATGAGGATTGGGATGACATTTTGGAAGACATGAAAAAGGTATCCCCTAAGTTATCAGACCGCCTTACGCAGTTGTATATCGTACATAGGACGTATCTGACCCCCCAGAAGATAGCGCGTTTTAAACCCATGTACAATCCAGGGTGCCGACGATGCGACCACACCCCAGGCTCCTTCTACCACCTTTTATGGTCCTGCCCAACTATCCAAACATATTGGATACAGGTGATCCGTTTCCTGCATGATCAGATGGGCTCTCCTGCTACACTAGACCCAAAAATGTGCCTACTCGGTCTGCTGCCGGGTTTAGACACAGACAAACCCCTCCGTACCTTTTTGCACGAGACGCTATTCTTGGCGAGGAAAGCGGTAGCCCGTATGTGGATGCAGGCCCTGCCCCCTACAATTCAATGCTGGAAGAAGGAGGTTAATGACACTCTTCCATATAAAAAACTGATTTACGTCCATAGAGGGTGTTCGCTAAAATATGAAAGGGTCTGGAGCAGATGGTTAGCAGATGGTGAAACGTGCACCTAATAGCCTCGTCTCCTATTCCCCCCCCCTCCCCTTTTTGTATTCTCTCTTTCTTTTATATATGTTGTACATTGACTCCATTTCTATTGATGTGTTTTACTGTAGGCTATACAGACATTTCAATATATTCATGTATGTACTATTGTCAAGGCTATGTTGGTCTATGTTGATTTATGTACCATGCATACTTTTTTCAATAAAGTTGGTTTTTCCAGTTAAAAAAAATAGCCAGCAGAGCTAGCTGACGAGCAGTAAATGAAGACCAGGTGAGTCACTGTGGAATGAAGAGTACTGGCAAATAACCGACAGCTGAGCACAGAGCTCTGAGAAGGAAGGTGAAAGAAGAAACAATATGCTCCTGCGCTTAAAAGCTTGCCGTGGGGTAAGTAGGGAAGGAATTTCCACAAATGTCAGCTGACTTAACAGGTCAGGGAGAACCCAGAGGAAACTCTAAAAGAAATAAAAAAAACAGAGGGCGCACCAGCCTCCATCAAATGCCTCACCCAACAAGAACTTCAGAGCTCTGAAGAAGAGGGGATACCCCTTGAAACGCGTCAGTCTTTGGACTTTCATCCCACCCCAGTGGACTGGCCAGCAGATCTTGCTGGGTGAGGCATTTGATGGACTTTGCACTATTGGCTTGATTTTATCACTTGTTTGTGAGTATGTCATTTTACCCATGAATAATTTTCAGTGTTACAAAGGTAATGCACAAGGCTGGTGCGCCCTCTGTTTTTTTTCTATTTCTCTGAGAAGGAAGGGCTGAGCCCAGCCCTGACAGTACCCTCTCCTCAATGACCCCTCCTCCTTGGAGGACCACCAGGTTTGAGGGGAAAACGTCTATGGAAAGCACCTAGGAGGACAGGAGAATGGCAGAAACTTTTTGAGGATCCATCTTGATGCCTTTGACAGAAATAATTAGGCCTAAGAACTGGATGCACTGAAGTTCGAGTTCACACTTCTCTGGCTTAACATAAAGTCCATGCTGCCTGAGCTGGGTTAGAACATTCCGGACATACCTGCAGTGATCATTTACTGAAGAGAAGAAGATCAGGATATCATCCAAATATACTATGATGTACAAATGCAGATAGTCATGGAAAATGTCATCGACAAAGTGTTGCAATGTGGCTGGTGCAATACATAGGCCAAAAGGCATAACGAGGTACTTGAAGTGCCCGAAACGGGTACAGAAGGCCGTTTTCCACTCGCCTCCTTCTCGGATATGAATTACATTTTAGGCTCCCTGGAGATCTAGTTTGGTGAAAATAACTGCGGATCCCAACCTTTGGAAGAGTTCGGGCACAAGAGGCAGTGGATAATGGTTTTTGATGGTTATTTTGTTCAATTCCCGATAATCAATGCAAGAACGTAGGGAATGGTCTTTCCAATCGGCTCTCCTCTAATCGCATCTCTCAGAGAAATGTCCCAGCCGTCTATCTAAAGTGAAAATCAGCCTGTCCCCTCTGTGTACCGTGTCAGATCTCTAGATGCATGGACGGCTGGGACATTTCTCCCTGGGCTATTTAGCCTCACTACAGTGATTGTGTGAACAGTCTAGTTATCAGCTTACTGAAGCCCATAACCTCAACACTCCATAGGAGACTTTGCGGGTGCCATTCACCCCGAGAACACACTAATCATTTATAATTCTCACTAAAGACAAAGTGTGCAGTGTCAATACGAACCCACTGGCTCCTCACACGTATCTCTAATATTGAATCTTTACACCAGAATGTATTTTGAACACTAAATTTTCTGAACCCTTGGCCCCTGAAGAAGGTATAAGACCATCTGATACCGGAAACGCGTCGGGCATTTGGGCATTCACCGAGCATGCGGTTTTATTATATATTGGTTTCTTATATGCAGCACATGTTGTGCATCCTTTCACATATGTGATTTGTATTTTAACTTATTGTATTAAAGATTTATTTTTTATAATTTCTTGAGTTGGTGGTCCATTTAAAGTCCCAATTAGGGGGCATTTTTTCTATGTTTATTCAAAGGGATGGGACCACCAGACTCTATATGAGATGATGGGAGTCTCTTTCTTATCTCTGTTATCCTGATCACGTCATATGCCGTCCGGTCAGAATGACACAACCTGTCAGACTTTCACGTACCTGGCCGATGAGCCCAGTGGAGCAGAGGAAGGCCTCCCTTACGCGTCTGACTCACGACCCCTGGAAGTATGAACAGGAGGCACAGAAGTGCAGAGTGGTACGAGAGCCTGGCGGGTAGTAGCAGAAGAGACGGCTCTGGATCCAGGTGCAGGATGGCTGGAGATCACTGGACAGCAGACAGGCAGGCAGCTACACTGGCAGAAGATGCTGAGCAGGAGCAGAGCATGCAGTTCGGGTCACATGCAGGTTTGGCAACAGGCAGGCAACGAGGTACAGAGGAGCAGACGAGTTCAGAGTCAAAGGCAGGCCGAGGTCAGGTGCAGGCAGAAGACAAAGGATCATCCGAAGGACAAGCCGGGTAGTCAGGAGATCAAATGTTCAAACAGATAACAGGAGCGGGGTCCCCAACCACTTTGCGCACGTCGTATTGTTATATGGTGGGCAGGAAGTGGTTAAAGAACTGAGGCATCTCCTCGAAGGACCGCTGTGCCGGTTCTTATTCTGACTGACCTCAAGAATCTCACATACTTGTCTGAGGCTAAACGCTTCTCTCCCAGAAGGGCGTGATGGGCTCTTTTTTTGTCAAGCTTCAATTACAAAGTCTCATTCTTACCCAGTACTAAGAATGTAAGGGCTGATGCATTGTCGCAACAGTGCACAAGACCTTAGCCACTTTCTGAAAACATGTCTTCCTGCATTGTGGTGACCAAGAAAGAACCTTAGCAGGAAGCCAATCAAAATAGGGGCTGTGCCTCTGTAACCAAGGATAACCAATAAACACCAGGAAATGAGGTGAGGAAATGACTTGGAATTGGATTATTCCATGCTGAAGAGCCCCTACGGCCATGGTCAACGGAGCAGTCTCATGAGTCACATGGGCAGGGTGTAGAGGTCTCCCATCAATAGCCTCAATGGCAAGTGGAGTGTCATGAACCTGCAGCGGAATCGAGTTCTTAGACACAAAGGCACCATCAATGAACAGGCCTGGAGCCCCAGAGTCGATTAGAGCCTGTATCTCGATGGACAACTCAGATCAAGAAAAGGTCATCGGAACCAGGGGCTTATCATTCTGGATAACTAGTGACGAAACAACGCCACCTAAGTTCTGTCCCCTACAGGACCTCAGGTGCAAGCATTTTCCCAGACGGGTAGGACAAGACTTCAGGAAGTGACCTGCCTGGCCACAATAAAGGCACAGTCTCTCCCTCCTCCTAAAGGCCCTTTCATCTGCAGAGAGACTTGTGAAGCCCAACTGCATGGGTTCTACCTCACTGGCAGACTCGGTACCAGGAGGTATGGGAGGAGAGGGAGGCAAGGGTGGGATTGCAAAGCTCGGAGCCAAACGTACAGGAGGCTTCCGCGTATATTGGTCCGAGAACACACTGTACACCTTTGCTGCCATTGTGCTCTTGCTGGGTGTCCAGTGTGCTCCTGTTCCTTTCAGGGGAATTGGGCTGCCACCAGGCCCACCTGCCCCTCATCTATCCATTTAATGCATGTGCTTCCATTGTGGAGACGCTTATAAATTCAGTAGTGTTAGGACTGCAAGCATACACAGGGTGTCGTGAAGAGGCCTTGCAGCTTATGCATGCGTTTGCAAATGCGTGCTAACTAAACCCCTGTTTTTAACGCAGACTGTTGGACAGGTTCATTTGGTCGGTTGGCAGACTGGTTGGTGAGTTGAGCTATGGAATGTTCTGTTTTTGTCTTTCGAGGCTTCCGCAGGCACTACTTAAAGGAAGATCTCTCTCGGAGTCTGGAGTCCATGAGAATGCCAAACATGATCAACCTCTCCAGCTCAGTAGTTATGTCTCGGGCTGCTATCTCATCTTTGATGTGATCCGAGAGACCATGAGAAAAAGCAGCCACGAGGGCCTCATTGTTCCAAGCAACCTCTGCTGCCAGAGTACTTAATTCAGTGGCGTAATCGGCAACAGTTGATGGACATGAGGCTCTTGACAGCAGAAGTGGAGTGTGCGGGAACGTCAAATACCCTTTTAAAGGAAACCATAAACTCAGGGTAACTCAGGACCACAGGGTTTTGCGTCAGCCATAGAGGGTTTGCCCAGGCCAAGGCTCCCTCAGAAAGCAAAGAAATCACGAAGCCTACTTTGCTTCTATCTGTGGAAAACGCCTGGGGCAGCATCTCAAAGTATATCCCAACCTGGTTGAGAAACCCTCTGCATTAAAATGGATCGCCCCCAAATCGCTGGGGAAGCGGAGTGGAACCAGCCATACCTCTTATAGAGGTAATATTCGAGGCGGGTGCCTGCACAGAGACTGGGATGGCCTGCAACACAGGTTGTACTGGAACAGCCTCAGTGAGAGTGTATCCAGGTGAGCCGTACGACTCAGGAGCGTTTGTAACACCAAGGCAAACTGATCCATGCAGTGATCCTGCTAATCCAATCTGGAAAAAATATTACCAATAGGTGGATTGCCTGTATGTTCTGAATTCATGGCCTACGCCTACTGTCAGGAACCATGAATCAGACTGAGACAGAAGTGCAGTAAAAATCACACTTTTTATTAAAATGGTAAAATAGTATAAACAGAGCAAACATAGTCAGGGTTCGGTCACCAGAGCGGGCAGTCGGAACAAGCCAATGAAACAGGAATCCAGAGATCAGCATAGTAAAGGCAGTTAACAGGATCAGGAACCAGAAGGGAAGTCAGCCAAGCAAAAGTCTTTAACAGGAAAACACAGCAGAGATTATCCGGATATTTTGACCAAGGCAAAGGCACAGGAGATCTGATCCAGGCAGTTTAAATAGGAAATGATGACCAGGTGAGGCACTGTGGAATGAAGAGTACTGGCAATTAACCAACAGCTGAGCACAGAGCTCTGAGAAGGAAGGGCTGAGCCCAGCCCTGACAGGTTGTCCACAGGATCCGGATAGAGGCTTTAATACTTGGTGTCACCTGGGGGTGGAAGCACTACGAATTGTGATTGCAGGGACACTGGTGGAGCAAGTAAATCGTGGATGATTTGTTTCCTTTGGACTTTCTTGTTTCACATATATTTTTCCTTTTTAGCCCTTGTGAATGGGCTCGTATGGACACTTATTTACATATTTGGTGTGATTTCTTTATACACGTTTTTCACCTAATAAGTTTGATGTCATTATATTGATCTGTGTTTTCAAAATATTGAGTTCAATTCTGTTAGCGCTGCTTCATATATTTATCACAATTCTTGAATTTAGTGTCACAGATTGCCTAAGCGGTTGCTCATTTGTAATTTATATGTTTTAGCGCGGATATCCTATATGATTTTTGAAGCCTTATTATTATAGGCTTACCTGTAGGTACAAGCAGTGGTGTATTTTGTTTTTTTGCTGCCCTAGGCAAGACTAAAATCGGGCCCCCGGGCGCCGCCTCCATCTAAATTTGTTTTCAGGGTCTCTGATGGCTATGCAGGGCCTTTAGTGGCTGTGCGGGGGCCTCTGGTGGTTGTGCGGGGTCCCTGGTGGCTGTGCCGCGCCTCTGGTGGCTGCGTGCGGTCCCTGGTGGCTATGCGGGGTCCATGGTGGTTATGTGGAGTCCCTGGTGGCTGTGCAGGGTCTGTGTCTGGGTTGGAGAAGTAAACACAGAGGCGAGTGGAGGGGGGCACACACCCCACACACACACTCTCTGGATGGGGCAGGCACAGATGACAGTTAAGTGTTAACCCTTCTAGTGAGGGGAGGTGTAGAGGAGAGCCTAGTCTGAGGAGGAGGGTGACGATGATGTTGGGTGTCTGTGCACACAGTGTGGACTTGGCTCAGTGTCCACGGATCACTCACCTTTCCTTCTAGGACATGCATGTTTGCTGACACACATACGAGCCCTGACGAGTGACAGCAGGAACAGGAAAGTGGAGGGAGGTCAGAGCGTGCACTCTACTCTCCCCTAGTGGCTCTGGCGGCATTTGAAAACATTTCCCCAGCTTGGTGCTGGCAGCAGTCAGGCTCCTCCTTCCATCCCCAATGTCTGCCGTCCTGTCACATTGCCCTCACCATCCCTTTGGATCGGCGCTCATAGAGCAGCAGATGGAGAGGTGGCGACAGGCTGGGAGCTGTGTTCCCAGAGAGCGCTAACACCCCGCCGCACACAGAAGCCTGGCTGGGGCATTGGATCAAGACTAATTGCTGCGCCTGCACCCACCCCCAGCCCCCACCCACCCCACTTTGCTAGTGGCTGCTGTGGAATGTCAGCATGCTGGGGAGAAGAGAGGGGATTCCCTCCTGCTGCTGTGCGCTCAGTGAGGGAGGAAAGACCAGCTTTGCTATGGGCATAGGCGTCGCCAGGGTGTGGCTATCGAGGCTGGAGCCCCAAATGTGGAGCCCATAGCCCCGAGTCTCAGCAGGTCGCGGCTGCGGCGGGCAGAATTGGAGGTGAAGGAGAGACGAGCGGGCGGACTAGCAGAGATGACATCATCTCTCTCCGCCCGCCTGTCACCACTCTTCCACCCTCACAGCCGGGCCACTTCAACGTGGAAGCGATGTGCGGCGGGGAGTAGAAAGATGACATCATCTCTCACTGCCTGCCACACATCAGCGCTCTTCCGCCCTCACAGCGCGGGCCTTTTAAATGTCGGCGGTGCGGCAGGGAGCAGAGAGATTACATCATCTCTCACTGCCCGCCCCGCATCTCCACTCTCCTGCCCTCACTAAATGGACCAGTGCTGCCAGCCTGCCACCAATGCAGCGACAATCTGCAAATGGTGGCAAGTGACAATCTGCAAATGGTGGCAAGTGACGTGGCAAGTGACAATCTGCAAATGGTGGCAAGTGACAATCTGCAAATGGTGGCAGGTGATGTGGCAAGTGACATTCTGCAAATGGTGGCAAGTGACAATCTGAAAATGGTGGCAAGTGACGTGGCAAGTGACAATCTGCAAATGGTGCCAAGTGACAATCTGCTAATGGTGGCAGGTGACGTGGCAAGTGACAATCCACATATAATGGTAGGTGACGGTGTCCCTTCTGCCTGGGGCAACGCCGCCCCCTGAAAACTGCCACCTAAGGCAAACGCCTTGTTTGCCTCGCGGCAGATGTGCCCCTGGGTACAAATTAAAAAATGACTTTACTACCACTTTAAACCAAAACTAAAGTTCTCCGGTGTGTTCATTTGTTATTTCTGGAGATTACTTATGCACTCTTTTTGGGTTGAAAAGAGGTGGATCCATTAAAACTTCTGAATCGTAACATAACGAAAAGAACGGAATGGATTTAGGATTAATTCATTATGTTTCGGAGATTCTGATGAATCCCCTTCCATCCAACCCAAACACAATAATCGTATTTCACTTTTATACCTTGTTGTATTTATAGCAATATGTTTACTTTTCATATGTAGTGCATATAATAATAAAAAATGTTCATACAAGATAAAAACAAAATGCATCTGAATCAATTTGGGTCATTTGTTATGTTACTTCAGATGCTTGAAACATTAACAAAAGGCCCAAACTATCACGCATAATGTTATCCGAATGAATACAAATTAATTTGTTGTTTCCTTATAATTTGTTTTGCATTCATTACTATTGTAATTTGGAGATTCGGATACATCTGAATCTCTGAATAATGAAAATTTTGTCTGAATTTTGATTTGTAATGAAACGAATGTCTACCTGAAGCAGTGACAGCCTTAGATACCAGCACACTACAGAAAAAAGTATTTGATCCTCTTCTAATTTTGTACGTTTGCCCACTAACAAAGAAAGGATCAGTCTATCATTTTAATGGTCGGTTTATTTTAACAGTGAGAGACAGAATAACAACAAAAATATCCAGAAAAACACATTTCAAAAAAGTTATAAATTGATTTGCATTTTGCATCGCTTAAAAGGAGTGCTCCTAATCTCAGCTTGTTACCTGTCTAAAAAGACACCTCTCCACAGAAGCAATCAGATTCCAATTTCTCCACCATGGCCTAGACCAAAGAGCTGTCCAAGGATGTCAGGGACAAGATTGTAGACCTACACAAGGCTGGAATGGGCTACAACACCATCACCAAGCAGCTTGGTGAGAGGGTGATAACAGTTGGTGCGATTATTAGCAAATGGAACTGGAAGAAACACAAAATAACTATCAATCTCCCTCGGTCTGGGGCTCCATGCAGGATCTCACCTAGTGGAGCTCCAATGATCATGAGAATGGCGAGGAATCAGCCCAGATCTACACGGGAGAATCTTGTCAATGATCTCAAGGCAGCTGGGACCATAGTCACCAAGAAAACAATTGATAATACACTACGCCGCGAAGGACTGAAATTCTGCAGCACCCGCAAGGTTCCCCTGCTCAAGAAAGCACATGTAAAGGCCGGTCTGAAGTTTGCTAAGGAACATCTGAATGAATCAGAGGAGAACTGGGTGAAAGTGTTGTGGTCAGATGAGACCAAAATTGAGCTCTTTGGCATCAACTCAACTCGCCGAGTTTGGAGGAGGAGGAATGCTGCCTATGACCCCAAGAACACCATCACCACCATTAAACATGGAGGTGTAAACATTATGCTTTGAGGGTGTTTTTCTGCTAAGGGGACAGGACAACTTCACTGCATCAAAGGGATGATAGACGGGGCCATGTACCGTAAAATCTTGGGCGAGGACCTCCTTCCCTCAGCCAGGGCATTAAAAATGGGTCGTGGATGGGTGTTCCAGCATGACAATGACCCAAAGCACATGGCCGGGGCAACAAAGGAGTGGCTCAAGAAGAAGCACATTAAGGTTCTGGAGTGGCCTAGCCAGTCTCCAGACCTTAATCCCATAGAAATAATGTGGAGGGAGCTGAAGGTTCGAGTTACGTCACCCTCAAAACCTCTGGAAAAAATATATATAAAACACAAAGCGCTGTGATGCTAAATAGCTGATAATTACACATAAAACCAAGTGAGGCTGCTATCAAAAGAGAGTGTTTTCAGAGTCACTTAAAAAGAATAAATAATGATATTTGAAGCGCTTCACAATGTGCATGAAAATGAAGAATAAATATAAATAGTCAAATAAATCCAGCGGTGAGTAAAAATTCCTATAAAATCCAGCAATCAAAATAGTGTAAAATTATAAAAAATTAGTGACACCAAATGTGTGAAAAATTCACATAAAAATAAATATATAGGGATGTATTCAGAAGGTTCAATTATACAGGTGTAGAATCCTGATTGGTATAGAGCTTTTGATCACTATCAAAGCTGTTTAAAAACACTTGCTTAATTAAGGTGCTCATTGATAGTACCAATGTGTTTTTTGCTTCTATTCACAACCAATGTGAGAATCATAAACAGGCAGATAAGAGAAAAAAACAATCATTGTGCAATAGTTAGGATACCAAGGTACACAGGCAAACTTCAATCCACTCACGTGTGCCTTATAATGATAAGGCATATGCAGGTTTTACTATAGCAGTCAGCCGCCTTAGACAGGAGCAGATTTCTAAGTGAAAATACTCATGACACAAGTGAAATAGGAAAAAGGAAAAAACAGAAGAAGGGAAAAAAAAGGAATAGGATAAAAAAAAATACAAAAGGGAAAACCGGATAAAGGAATAGTAGAGGACACATGAAGGGAAAAAAAAGCACACCCCTGAAGATTGCACTCTGTGCACAGCACACCCCCCGAACACTGCACTCTGGACACCGCACACTCCTGAACCCTGCACTCTGGACATAAGGCACCCCTGAACCCTGCACTCTGGACACCGCGCACTCCTGAACCCTGCACTCTGGACATAGGGCAACCCTGAACCCTGCACTCAGTGCACCCCTGAACCCTGCACTCTGGACACAGTGCACCCCTGAAACCTGCACACCGTGCACTCCTGAACCCTGCACTCTGGACACCGTGCACTCCCGAACCCTGCACTCTGGACATAGGGCAACCCTGAACCCTGCACTCTGGACATAGGGCAACCCTGAACCCTGCACTCAGCGCACCCCTGAACCCTGCACTCTGGACACAGCGCACCCATGAACCCTGAACTCTGGACACAGAGCACTCCTGAACCCTGTACACAGCGCACCCCTGTACACAGCTCACCCATGAACCCTGCACTCTGTACACAGCGCACCCCAGATACAACCGGCCCTTTGATGGAAACCATACTGCCGATGCGGCCTGTGATTAAATGGAGTTTGACACCCCTTCTTTATGCAGTTGGAATGCAGTCACGAATGCATCCGCTGTGAATGGGCCCCAAAAAAGTTATGACAATTATTTGCAGTGTGGCTGCTTTAGGGCTTGTTGGGAGTACAATGAATCCGGCTCACATCTTTGCAGTGCATTGCATTTTAGGTGCATTAAAAATTACCATTGAATTCTATTGACACGTTCTGATGGGTGTTCATCGAAAGTTAAACAAACTGCACCTAAAAGGCAAAGGTTTGAGCAGAGGGTACTATACACCTCACAGGAAGCATCCAAAATGTAAATTGATGAAGAAATTTGATTTTTTTACATTTTGAGTGGGGGGGAGTCACACTCAAACAGCTCCTCCATTGGCTGCAATTAAACTAATGCAGCATCAATGACCCCTACACCACAGCCTGACTACACGGGGACACCTCACCGTGACCACACAGGGACACCACAGCCTGACCACACGGGGACACCACAGCCTGACCACAAGGGGACACCTCACTATGACCACATGGGAACACCACAGCCTGACCACACGGGGACACCTCAGCCTGACTACACTGGGACACCTCACCGTGACCACACGGGGACACCACAGCCTGACCACATGGGGGCACCACAGCCTGACTACACTGGGACACCTCACCTTGACCACATGGGAACACCACAGCCTGACCACACGGGGACACATCAGCCTGACCACACGGTGACACCTCACCGTGACCACACGGGGACACCTCACCGTGACCACACGGGGACACCTCACCGTGACCACACGGGGACACCACAGCCTGACCACACGGGGACACATCAGCCTGACTACACTGGGACACCTCACCGTGACCACATGGGAACACCACAGCCTGACCACACGGGGACACCTCAGCCTGACTACACTGGGACACCTCACCGTGACCACATGGGAACACCACAGCCTGACCACACGGGGACACATCAGCCTGACCACACGGGGACACATCAGCCTGACCACACGGGGACACCTCACCGTGACCACACGGGGACACCTCACCGTGACCACACGGGGACACATCAGCCTGACTACACTGGGACACCTCACCGTGACCACATGGGAACACCACAGCCTGACCACACGGGGACACCACAGCCTGACTACATTGTAACAACACAGCCTGACTATGTGGTGACATTGACACCCAATATTGTAGCACAGCAATCTCTGTAGATCAGCATGTTGTCATCTATACAGAGGACTCACACACACACGTGCTCCGAGATACAGGCTGATACTGAAGAAGGGGTGTGCCCTTGTGCAGTGAGGGGGCGGATCCCTGGGCTGCCATCGGACAGAAGGCGTGAACTCACACTCGTGAGCGGGAGCGCGTCTGTCATGAGCAGGCCAGTTCCAATCAACAGCGGTGGCTGTGGTCAGGTGTTAGCCCGTAGCCCCACCCCACTGATTTTTCCTCCAGATTCAGTCAGAGTTCGGGAATGAGGGGATTGCTGATTGTCCTGTTGGGGGTGGGGTCTTCCGCTGTGGGTAAGGAGGGACCCCCGGAGGGTGTTAGACAATCTATTTCCGGTCACAGTGACACTACTTTTTTTTTTTGCTATAAAGGGAATTTCCCTGTAGTAGAGGGGTGTGGCGGTGACTTTCACTTCTGTATACGGTGGTTGTGATCTCTGTACTCCTGTGATGTGATGTGTGGTCCTTACATTCCCTTCTTGTCATGTCTGTGGACTGGTCACTGGTCTTTATTTATGAAGGGGGGAGGGGAGGTCAGGCTGTGGACATCGAGGAGCGACAGAGCGTGCGATTTTGGGCATTCTAGGCAGCCAAATAATTTTCATTGGACAGTCCTGTGTGTGAGAAAATTGCACGCTCTGTCGCTCCTTGATGTCCAGTGTACACAGCCTGATCCCCCTTTATTTATTTATTTTTTACAACTTCAGCCACGGGCAGGAAGGTTTTACCCCCTTTCATGACCAGGCCATTTTTTGCGATACGGCACTGCGTCGCTTTAACTGACAACTGCGCGGACGTGCGACGTTGTAACCAAACAAAATTTATGTCCTTTTTTTCCCCACAAATAGAGCTTTCTTTTGGTGGTATTTGATCACCTCTGCGGTTTTTAGTTTTTGCTCTATAAACAAAAAAAGAGCGACAATATTGAACAAAAAAAAAAAAACCTTTTTTACTTTCTGCTATAAAACTTTTCCATTGACAAAATGTAAAAAAATCAAATTTCTTCATCAATTTAGGTCAATATATATTCTGCTACATGTTTGTGGTAAAAAAAAATCCCAATAAACGTATATTGATTGGTTATAGCGTCTACAAACTATGGGATATTTTTTTGGAACTTTTAAAAATCTTTATTTACTAGTAGTGGCGATGATCAACCACTTATAGCAGGACTGCGACATTGCGGCGGACAGATCTGATACCTTTGACATCCTTTTGGGGTCCAGTGACACTAATACATTGATCATTGCTAAAAATATGCACTGTCACTGTACTAATGACACTGGCTGGGAAGGGGTTAACAGGGGCGATCAAAGGCTTAACTGTGTTCCTAGGGAGTGTTTACTAACTATGTAGGGGAGGTGCTTGTACTGTGGGACAGCAGAGATCCGTGTTCCTGCATAGCAGAAAAGCAGGATCCCTACCTTCCCTACTAACAGAACGGTGATCTGAACCCTCTGTCTGCTCCCCCTACATGTACACAGCCTCTAACCATCTCTTGTATCATGTCTGCAATCTCTCTTGTCTTTTCTCATGTCTGCAGTCTCTTAGTGGGAATCTGGAGAGGAATCAAGAGTGAGAGCGCCGCTGGGATGGGGGTCAAGGGAGGAGTCAGACATGTGGACTGTGGAGAGGAGACTATAGTATATAACCAGAGCCACCAACCTGAAGCCGTCTAACTGAGCCCTGTATGGTGCACCTGATAGGAGGTCACAGCACCATCAGGCTAGTCTGAAGGGGGGTCACTGATGTAAGGGGGGAGGGAATACAATAATGTAGGGGGCACTGATATAAAGGTTTCCCCTTATATTATTAACCCCCCCCCCTTACCTTACTGTATTCACCCTGCAGAAGGTGGTCTCTGGTCACCAGAGTCTCTCCCCCCCCCCACATTAGAGTTCCCAGCATTCCTCTTTACATCAGAGTCTGCAGGATTCTCCCTTACTGTGCAAGGGGACTCAGATGTAAAGGAAAAGGCTGCAGGGCATGATCTAAGGAGGAACTCTGATGTAAGGGGTGCTCTGGTCACCAGAGACCACCTTATATCAAAGTCCACTGCATTCCCATTTACATCAGAGTTCCCACTTACATCAGAGTCTGCAGCATTGCCCTTTACATCAGTGTTGCCCTTTTACATCAGGGTTCGCAGAGTTCCCCCTTGCTTGTAAGATTAAAAGGGATAGAGGCCCTACCATATGATCAACTCAAACACAAAATGTCATGGCTTATGTTAAGTTAAAGATTGACAGCAATTGTGCAGGATAAGATAAAGTTGTTTAACAAAATATGGGACCCATGGATCAGATACCTAACTAATGATCCCAGGACGATTGCAAATCAGAACTCTTCTTGAAGGGCAAGCCAAGGAGTGTGGAGCCCTCTCACTCCCCAACCCACCCTAACTCCCCTTCCAAGTTCTACCCTCTACTAACGTAGAGTCCCCCCCACCCCCCACCCTCCTTTTATTTTTGATTTACCTCTTTTCCTCCCTCGGCAAGGCACTGAACTACTGAGGTCGGGATGGCAAACCCCCCGCCCTGCGATTTGGAAGGCCAGACTCCCCCAATAGAGATTAAAATAAATTTTTAAAAAACGCGCTACGGAGCCTCATTAAAGAACAGACTGATAGCTGCACTAAAACACCAATATCCGTCTACAAATCCAAACTATGTAAAAAAGTGCGCTTACGGTCTATATAAACAAGTGATGTTTAAGAATGGATAAACTTGCACGAAACAAGATAAAATAAAATATAGTGAACCAATGCATACACAAAATTAAATAGCATAAAAGTGAAATAAAAAATATATCTCTAATCAAAAATGATATGACCTGTGAAATATATGCAAACGTGAAAAATCAACCAATACAAATCAATCAAAAATTAGTGCAATATTTAAAAGGAATGAATGATCAATATATAAATAATATGTGAAAATTGTGACTCCAGTCCATGAAGTGAAACAATATAAGAAAAGTTCATCAGCATGAGGAAACACCATCCACCTTCCATAAACCCATCATCCGTATGATTGAACAAAAGGAGAGAGGGATAAATAGATGAGACTCCACTTGCGATGAATCCAAAAGATAAATGCTAAAGATGGATCCTTACCCGTCTTCAAAGGGGCCTCTCCGTTTTTGTGTGTACTCTCCGTTTTTGTTATATTTATATTTACAATAAATCCCAAACGTATTCACACTATTGGAGCCCTTCTTTTGCCTCTTCCCTCTTACCATCTTGTAAGCAAGAGAGCGCTTCTCCCCCCTCCAGGTTCAAGACTTGGATCAGCCCAGACCGGAGACGCTGGATGTATCAGCTGTTGCAGACACCTTCTCTACATGGTCCCTGCAGAGGGCGAAATCTGCACGTTTGTTAGACCTCGCTAATAGGAGGTCCACCACCGAGGGTAAGGGTCCATCTTTAGCATTTATCTTCTGGATTCATCGCAAGTGTAGTCTCATCTATTTATCCCTCTCTCCTTTTGTTCAATCATACGGATGATGGGTTTATGGAAGGTGGATGGTGTTTCCTCATGCTGATGAACTTTTCTTATATTGTTTCACTTCATGGACTGGAGTCACAATTTTCACATATTATTTATATATTGATCATTCATTCCTTTTAAATATTGCACTCATTTTTGATTGAATTGTATTGGTTGATTTTTCACGTTTGCATACATTTCACAGGTCATATCATTTATGATTAGAGATATATTTTTTATTTCACTTTTTTGCTATTTAATTTTGTGTATGCATTGGTTCACTATATTTTATTTTATCTTGTTTCATGCAAGTTTATCCATTCTTAAACATCACTTGTTTATATAGACCGTAAGCGCACTTTTTTCCCCCAATAGAGAGATGGGGAGCTGGAGTTTCCCAGTGGGCGGGACGTATTTCGAGGCCTACGATATAGAGCACGCACAAGGCCGCAGTAAGAGAGGTAATGTTTACAGTCGAGAAATCTTTGTAGGATATGATATATACGCCATAATACTAGAATAAACAAAGTACGGTTTATACCGAGACAAGATAATTAGCCTCAAACACTAAAGGAGGATTCCTTACATATATTGCATTGTATGTATAAAGTATTGAGGATACTGTACAATACTCAACGTGATGCAGAGATTTGTCAATTGTTTTGTAAAAACTTTAATAAAAACCATTGAAACATAAAAGGGATAGAGACCCAAATATATGTCCAGGGAACACATAAGATACATGGGTTAGATTAGAAGGGATGGAGGCCAAGAGACATGTCCAGGGAACACAAAGAAGGCCTTCATCCTATCTAATCTAACCCATGTATCCTCTGTGTACTCTGGACATGTCTCTGGGCCTCCATCCCTTTTAAACTAATGCCCTGTACACACGATAGGATTTTCCGACAACAAAACCGTGTATTTTTTTCCGACGGATGTTGGCTCCAACTTATCTTTACACACGGTCACACAAATGTTGTCGGAAATTCCGAATGTCAAGAATGTGGTGACGTACAACACGTGCGACAAGCCAAGAAAAATGAAGTTCAATAGCCAGTGCGGCTCTTCTGCTTGATTCCGAGCATGCGTGGAATTTTGTGCGTCGGAATTGTGTACACACAATCGGAATTTCCGACAACGGATTTTGTTGTCGGAAAATTTGAGATCCAGATCTCAAATTTTGTTTGTCGGAAATTCCGACGAAAATGTCCGATGGAGCCTACACATGGTCGTAATTTCCGACAACAAGCTCCCATTTGTTGTTGGAAAATCCTATCGTGTGTACAGGGCAATTCGGTGCAAGGGGGAACTCTGCGAACCCTGATTTAAAGGGGAACACTGATGTAAAGGGCAATGCTACAGACTCTGATATACAGTATCTCACAAAAGTGAGTACACCCCCCACATTTTTGTAAATATTTTATTCTATCTTTTCATGTGACAACACTGAAGAAATTACACTTTGCTACAATGTAAAGTAGTGAGTGTACAGCTTGTATAACAGTGTAAATTTGCTGTCCCCTCAAAATAACTCAACACACAGCCATTAATGTCTAAACCGCTGGCAACAAAAGTGAGTACACCCCTAAGTGAAAATGTCCAAATTGGGCCCAAAGTGTCAATATTTTGTGTGGCCACCATTATTTTCCAGCACTGCCTTAACCCTCTTGGGCATGGAGTTCACCAGAGCTTCACAGGTTGCCACTGGAGTCCTCTTCTACTCCTCCATGATGACATCACAGAGCTGGTGGATATTAGAGACCTTGCGCTCCTCCACCTTCCATTTGAGGATGCCCCACAGATGCTCAATAGGGTTTAGGTCTGGAGACATGCTTGGCCAGTCCATCACCTTTACCCTCAGCTTCTTTAGCAAGGCAGTGTTCATCATGGAGGTGTGTTTGGGGTCGTTATCATGTTGGAATACTGCCCTGCAGCCCAGTCTCTGAAGGGAGGGGATCATGCTCTGCTTCAGTATGTCACAGTACATGTTGGCATTCATGGTTCCCTCAATGAACTGTAGCTCCCCAGTACCGAGAGCACTCATGCAGCCCCAGACCATGACACTCCCACCACCATGCTTGACTGTAGGCAAGACACACTTGTCTTTGTACTCCTCACCTGGTTGCCGTCACACACGCTTGTCACCATCTGAACCAAATAAGTTTATCTTGGTCTCATCAGACCACAGGACATGGTTCCAGTAATCCATGTCCTTAGTCTACTTGTCTTCAGCAAACTGTTTGCGGGCTTTCTTGTGCATCATCTTTAGATGAGGCTTCCTTCTGGCATGACAGCCATGCAGACCAATTTGATGCAGTGTGCGGCGTATGGTCAGAGCACTGACAGGCTGACCCCCCACCCCTTCAACCTCTGCAGCAATGCTGGCAGCACTCATACGTCTTTTTCCCAAGGACAAGCTCTGGATATGACGCTGAGCATGTGCACTCAACTTCTTTGGTTGACCATGGGGAGGCCTGTTCTGAGTGGAACTTGTCCTGTTAAACTGCTGCATGGTCTTGGCCACCGTGCTGCAGCTCAGTTTCAGGGTCTTGGCAACAATTCTTTTTTTCATATCCTCAGAGAGTTCTTTGCCATGAGGTGCCATGTTGAACTTCCAGTGACCAGTATGACAGAGTAAGAGCGATAACCCTAAATTTAACACACCTGCTCCCCATTCACACCTGAGACCTTGTAACACTAATGAGTCACATGACACCGGGGAGGGAAAATGGCTAATTGGGCCCAATTTGGATATTTTCACTTAGGGGTGTACTCACTTTTGTTGCCAGCGGTTTAGACATTAATGGCTGTGTGTTGAGTTATTTTGAGGGGACAGCAAATTTACACTGTTATACAAGCTGTACACTCACTACTTTACATTGTAGCAAAGTGTCATTTCTTCAGTGTTGTCACATGAAAAGATAGAATAAAATATTTACAAAAATGTGAGGGGTGTACTCACTTTTGTGAGATACTGTAAGTGGGAACTCTGATGTTAATGGAAATGCAGTGGACTTTGATATAAGGTGGTCTCTGGTGACCAGAGCACCCCTTACATCAGAGTTCCTCCTTAGATCATGCTCTGCAGCCTTTTCCTTTACATCTGAGTTCCATTGCACTGCAAGGGAGAATCCTGCAGACTCTGATGTAAAGGGAAATGCTGGTAACTCTGTTGTGGGAGTCGGGGGAAGACTCTGGTGACCAGAGACCACCTTCCGCAGAGTGAATACACTAAGCTAAGGGGGGGGGGTTACTGATATGAGGGAAAAGCTTTTATATCAGTGCCCCCTTACATTATTGTATTCACTTCCCACTTGCATGAGTGACCCCCCCCCTCAGAGTGGCCTGATGGCGCTGTCACTGACCTCCTCTCCGGTGCAGTGTGCAGGGCTCAGTTAGACGGCTACAATTTGTTGGCTCTGGTTTTATTCTATAGTCTTTTCTCCACAGTCAATACACGTCTGACTCCTTCTGTAATCCCCATCACGGCAGCGCTCTCACTCTTGATTCCTCTCCAGACTTCTCTTCAGAGACCGCAGACATGATAAAAGACAAGAGATAGTCAGAGATTGCAGACATGATACCAGAGATGGTTAGAGGCTGTGGACAAAATATAGGAGGTGGTTAGAGGCTGCAGACATGGTACAGGAGGTGGTCAGAACATGTGCACAGGATACAGGAGGTGGTCAGAGGATGTGGAAATGGTACAGGTGATGGTCAGAGAATCCCGACAGGATACAGGGGGTGGTCAGAGTATGCCGACATGTAGGGGGACCACATAGAGGGGTCAGTCGTGTAGTGGGAGCACATCCATGTATCCATGTAAGGGGAGCACACAGTGAGGTAAAGTCCTGACAAGAGCTGTCACAGGAGGGCCCCCACACAGGACACATGGCAGGCAGGGCGGTGAGGTTGGCACACACAGGGTGATCAGGTTCCTGTCCTTATGGGAAGTGGGTTCCTGGTCTCCAGGGAAGATGGGGTCCCTAGGTGAGATGAAGTCCCTGTTGCCAGGGCAGATGGGATTCCTGTCTGTAGGCAAGATGGGTTCCCCATCCCCAGGGGAGAAGAGGGTCTCTGTCCTCAGGGGAGAAGGGTGTCAGGGCTGGGCTCAGCCCTTCCGCTCAGCTGTCGGCTAATTGCCAGCTCCCATTTCTCTCCACAGTTACCCAGCTGTTACTGATTCTGCTCGTCAGTCCTGCCTACTTAAAGCCGTCCAGCTCACTTCATCTCTGCCTTCGCCTTTGGTCACATCTCAGAGACCTTCTCCTGCGTTCCTGTTGAAGACTTGCCTGGCTGACGTCCCTTCTGGCTCCTGATCCTGCTTGCTGTACTACTACTTTGATCTCTGGCTTTCTGACATTGGCATTGGCTGACTACCCGATCTGGTTACTGAACTCTGGCTATGTATTGACTACGTATACTCTGTTTACCTTTTTATTATTATTAAACAAGTGTGATTAACTGTACTTCTGTCTCAGTCTGATTCATGATTTCTGACAAAAGGGTCTCTGTCCTCAGGGTGTCAGGGATCTCTGTCCTCAGGGGAGATGGAGTGGGGTATGGGATGGTGTGTGGGGGATACGGGGTGGTCTCCCTCACCATGACCATGTCTGCAGGACCCCCATTGATGGTCGCCTGGGCTCCCTCCAGCAGCACGGATGGGTGATCAGCATATCCCCAGGGAGCTCAGCTACGGCTTGACACATTCTATCTACTGGACACTTTTCAAAAGAAGAGTGACAGAGATAAGAATAGATAGACACAGCTCTTCTGATGGGCTTTCTTATATTACCAAGTAAACTGTAGATCATGTCATAGATTGCAAGCTCTTGGGCACAGTGATTAGCCTACTGATGGGCTTTCTTAAACTGTAAGTCATTTACACATACATGTCTCCAAGCACAGAGCCAAGCACTTCCCACTGCTGTTATGCATGGGGCCTGCCCAGAGCAGCCTAGGGGAGTGTTAGTGTCGGGGGCGGGGCCGCAGACGTCATGTATCAGCTGGCACTCCGCTCGGGTATATGATCTTTATGACCCACGAACAGTCTCCGCATGCGCAGTGAAGATGCTCGAACAGCTGGGTAGTGACGAGTTTGAGGATTTTCACAGGTCGAGAACTTTTTTATGACACTGGAGCATGGACGAATACCTTAAGAAGTAGGTGTTCAGGTGAGCGTCGGTCAGGTGGTAGACAGTAGCCACGCCCCTCCTACATGTTCCCGCTCAGATTCAGGATGAAGGGGCTGCTGATCATTCTTGTAGCGGTGTCATCAGCTGTGGGTAAGGGGGGAAGTCGGTGGGGGTGGGGGTCGTACAGTGTATTTCTGCTCATAGCGGTATGAGGATTCTTCTATCAGCCCCCAGTTATAGAGGACTGGTGATTTCCTTCTGTCCTCGCTGGAAATTGGCGGGTCTGAACTCTTTACCGCCAATTCTTATCATATCTCTGGACCTGTCACCGACCCCAGTAATCATCATGGTGAGGGGTCTGTACACAGTAGCAGGTGGGCATGAGCCACTTGTCAACCGGGCTAATTCTGACACTTCACATACATGTAAAAAATCTACTTTTACACTTCCCTTTTTTTTTCTTAAGCAGAAACCCTAGAGAATAAAATGTTGGGTGTTACATTTTTTTTTTGGGGAGCAATTAATGAAGCATGCACTTTTCTGTGTTCTGGGCAGCCCATTAATTTCATTGGGTCGCCTTGCATGTGCAAAATGCGCAAGAGCAATGCCTGACCATTTAAATAAAACATATATATATATATATATATATATATATATATATATATATATATATATATATATATTTCTTTTCTCTCTCTCCTTCTTCCTTTTTTTTTTTTTCTCTTTTTCTCTCCTTTTTTTCCCTCTCTCCTCTTTTTTTTTTTTTCCCTTCTTTCTCCTCCTTTTTTTTTTTTTTCCCTCTCTCCTTTTTTTTTTTTTCCTTTCTCCTCTTTTTTTTTTTTTTTCCCTCTCTCCTCTCTTTTTTTTTCCCTCTCTTCTCTGTCCTCCTCCTTTTTTTTTTTTTTTTTTTTTTTTCCTCTCTTCTCTTTTTTTCTCTCTCCTTTTTTTTTTTTTTCTCTCTCCTCCTTTTTTCACTTCACATACATGTAAAAAATCTACTTTTACACTTCCCTTTTTTTTTCTTAAGCATAGACCCTAGATAATAAAATGTTGGGGGTTACATTTTTTTTTTTTTTTTTTGTGAGCGATTAATGAAGCATGCACTTTTCCATGTTCTGGGCAGGCCATTAATTTCATTGGGTCACCTTGCATGTGCAAAATGCGCAAGAGCAATGCCTGACCATTTTAAATAAGAAAAAAAAAAAAAAATTTATATATATAATTTTTTTTCTCCTTTTTTTTCTTTCTCTCTCCTCCTCCTCCCTTTTTTTTTCTCTCACCTCCTCCTTTTTTTTTTTTTCCTCTCTTCTCTCCTTTTTTTCTATCCTTCTTTTTTTTTTTCTCTCTCCTCCTCCTTTTATTTTTCTCTTTTCCTCCTCTTTTTTTGTTCTCTTTTTTTTTTTTTTTTCCCTTTCCTTTTTTTTTTTTTCTCCTTTTTTTTCTTTCTCTCTCCTCCTCCTCCTTTTTTTTTTTTTTTTTTTTCCTCTCTTCTCTCCTCCTTCTTTTTTTCTATCCTTTTTTTTCTCTCTCCTCCTCCTTTTATTTTTCTCTTCTTCTCCTCCTCCTTTTATTTTTCTCTTCTTCTCCTCCTCCTTTTATTTTTCTCTTCTTCTCCTCCTCCTTTTATTTTTCTCTTCTTCTCCTCCTCCTTTTATTTTTCTCTTCTCCTCCTCCTTTTATTTTTCTCTTCTCCTCCTCCTTTTATTTTCTCTCTCCTCCTTCCTTTTTTTTTCTCTCTCCTCCTTCCTTTTTTTTTCTCTCTCCTCCTTCCTTTTTTTTTCTCTCTCCTCCTTCCTTTTTTTTTCTCTCTCCTCCTTCCTTTTTTTTTCTCTCTCCTCCTTCCTTTTTTTTTCTCTCTCCTCCTTCCTTTTTTTTTCTCTCTCCTCCTTCCTTTTTTTTTCTCTCTCCTCCTTCCTTTTTTTTTCTCTCTCCTCCTTCCTTTTTTTTTCTCTCTCCTCCTTCCTTTTTTTTTCTCTCTCCTCCTTCCTTTTTTTTTCTCTCTCCTCCTTCCTTTTTTCCTTCCTTCCTTTTTTTTCTCTCTCCTCCTTCCTTTTTTTTCTCTCTCCTCCTTCCTTTTTTTTCTCTCTCCTCCTTCCTTTTTTTTCTCTCTCCTCCTTCCTTTTTTCCTTCCTTCCTTCCTTTTTTTTTCTCTCTCCTCCTTCCTTTTTTTTTCTCTCTCCTCCTTCCTTCCTTTTTTTTTCTCTCTCCTCCTTCCTTTTTTTTTCTCTCTCCTCCTTCCTTTTTTTTTCTCTCTCCTCCTTCCTTTTTTTTTCTCTCTCCTCCTTCCTTTTTTTTTTTCTCTCTCCTCCTTCCTTTTTTTTTTCTCTCTCCTCCTTCCTTTTTTTTTCTCTCTCCTCCTTCCTTTTTTTTTCTCTCTCCTCCTTCCTTTTTTTTTCTCTCTCCTCCTTCCTTTTTTTTTCTCTCTCCTCCTTCCTTTTTTTTTTCTCTCTCCTCCTTCCTTTTTTCCTTCCTTCCTTTTTTTTTTTCTCTCTCCTTTTTTTTTTTTCTCTCTCTATCTCTCTTTTTTTTTCTCTCTCTTCTCTCCTGGTTTTTTTTTTTTTTTTTCTTAGGCAGAGACCCCAGAGAAAAAGATGTTGGGTGTTAAATTTTTTTATGGCACGGTATTCATGCAGTGTTTTTTATAAATGCACATTTTTTTTTTTTGTGGAAAAATACACTTTAATGAATTTTTTTGCACACACAAACACAATATAATACTCAATTTTTAATTTTTTTTTCATATAATATGAAAGATGATGTTACGCTAAGTAAATGGATACCTAATATGTCACACTTTAAAATGTGTGTCTGCTCGTGGAATGGCGGAAAACGACAGTATTTAAAATTTTCTATAGGCGATGCTTTAACCACTCAAGGACCAGCCTCGTTTTGGATTTTAGGTGTTTACATGTTTAAAACAGGTTTTTTTTTGCTAGAAAATTACTTAGAACCCCCAAACATTATATATGTTTTTTTTTCTAACACCCTAGAGAATAAAATGGCGGATGTTGCAATACTTTTTTTCGCACCGTATTTGCGCAGCGGTCTTATAAGCGCACTTTTTTTGGAAAAAATTCACTTTTTTGAATAAAAAAATAAGACAACAGTAAAGTTAGCCCAATTTTTTTTTATATTGTGAAATATAATGTTACGCCGAGTAAATTCATACCCAACATGTCACGCTTCAAAATTGCGCCCGCTCGTGGAATGACGTCAAACTTTTACCCTCAAAAATCTCCATAGGCGACATTTAAAAAATTTACAGGTTGCATGTTTTGCGTTACAGAGGAGTTCTAGGGCGAGAATTATTGCTCTCGCTCTACCGGTCGCGGCGATACCTCACATGTGTGGTTTGAACACCGTTTTCATATGCGGCGCTACTCGCGTATGCTTTCGCTTCTGTGCACGAGCTCGTCGGGACGGGGGGTTTTAAAAATTTTTTTTTTTTTATACTTTACATTATTTTATTTATTTTTACACTGTTTAAAAAAAAAAATTGTATCACTTTTATTCCTATTACAAGGAATGTAAACATTCCTTGTAATAGAAAAAAGCATAACAGGTCCTCTTAAATATGAGATCTGGGGTCAAAAAGACCTCAGATCTCATATTTACACTAAAATGCAATAAAAAAAAAAAAAAAAAAAAAAAAAAGTAATTGAAAAAAATGACGTTGAAAAAAATATGCCTTTAAGAGGCGTTTTGACGTCGCTTCCGCCCAGCAGTGTCATGGAGGCGAGTAGGCGCCATCTTCCCCTCACTCGCCTCCAGGCACAGGAGGGAGACAGACGCCATCGCCTCCGCCGCTACCGACGGCTCTGGTAAGCGGTGGAGGGCACCGGATCGCGGCGGGAGGGGGGGCCCTCTCCCTCCACCGATAAAAGTGATCTCGCGGCGAATCCGCCGCAGGGACCACTTTTATCAGAAAGCGGACCGCCGCACGAAAACGGGGATACCGGGGTTATGGCAGCTAGCTGCTGCCATAACAACGATATCCCCCTTCAAAGTTTGGACGTACATCGGCGTGCGGCGGTCCGGAAGTGGTTAAACGCCTTTACAGGTTACCTGTTTAGAGATACAAAGGAGGTCTGGTGCTAAAATTATTGTTCTCACTTTTAGACCCCTTTCACACTGAGGCATTTTTCAGGCGCTACAGCGCTAAAAAAAGCGCCTGAAAAAAGCCTCAGCTGCAAACCCGGTGTGAAAGCCCAAGGGCTTTCACACTGGGGCGCTGCACTGGCAGGGTGTCACAAAAAGTCCTGGCAGCAGCTTCTTTGCAGCGGTGTTGAAAACAATAGGGCAGCGCTGCTATACCGCCGCCAAAGCGCCGCTACAGCGGTGTTTTGCAGGCGGAATTAACACCTTTTCCCCCGCTAGCGGGGGTTAAATCCACCTCGATAGAGGGTGAATAGCGCCACTAAAACGACCGTAAAGCAGCACTAAAAATAGGGCCACTTTACCGCTGACGCCCGGGGTGGCTCAGTGTGAAAGGGGTCTTAAGATTATTCATTACAAAGCCTTTTTTTTTTTTTTTAACCGCTTTCAGCCCTGGAGGATTTTACCCCCTTCCTGGGGGAGCACTTTTTGCGATTCCGCACTGCGTCGCTTTAACTGACTCCTTCCCCCCACAAATAGAGCTTTCTTTTGGTGGTATTTGATCACCTTGGTTTTTATTTTTTGCACTATAAATAAAATTTTTTTTTGAAAAAAAGCAATATTTTTTACTTTTTGCTATAATAAATTATTCCCAAAAATATATAAAAAAACACATTTTTTTTTCCCTCAGTTTAGGCCGATATGTGATCTTCTACATATTTTTGGTAGAAAAAAAATCTCAAGAAGCGTATATTGATTGGTTTTTATTATTATTTTTTTTATTTTTATCGTGACTGCGTCATTATAGCGGACACATCAGACACTTTTGACACTATTTTGGGACCATTGTCATTCATACAGCAATCAGTGCTATAAAAATGCACTGATTATTGTGTAAATGACACTGGCAGGGAAGGGGTTAAACACTAGGGGGCGTTGAAGGGGTTAAGTGTGTCCTGGGTAGTGATTCTAACTGTAGGGGGGGATGGGCTACCACTGACATGACGGCGATCACTTCTCCCGATGACGGGGAGCAGTAGGTCTCTGTCATATCACTAGGCAGAAAGGGGAAATGCCTTGTTTACATAGGCACCTCCCCGATCTTCCGCTCCGTGACACGATCACCGGGACAGCGGCGAACATAGAGTCCGCGGGTCCGGTCACGCTGTATGTGTCGTGCGCCCGCTAGCCCCGCCAATTAAAGGGGACGTACAGGTGCGCCCACTTGTTTACATAGGCACCTCCCCGATCTTCCGCTCCGTGACACGATCACCGGGACAGCGGCGAACATAGAGTCCGCGGGTCCGGTCACGCTGTATGTGTCGTGCGCCCGCTAGCCCCGCCAATTAAAGGGGACGTACAGGTGCGCCCATTTGCCCACCGCTGCCATTGTGCCGACGTATATCTCAGTGCAGCGGTCGGCAAGTGGTTAAAGCTCTCCAAAAATAAGTCAGCAGCTACGCATACTGTAGCTGCTGACTTTTAATAATAGGACACTTACCTGTCCAGGGACGTCGGCACCGTTGCCGGTAAGGGAAACTGGCAGTAAAGCCTTGCGGGAACACACCGAGGTCCCTACTGCGCATGCTCGAAGCACGCTGCGCTCTTACTGGCCCAGGGGAAGGAGGAGGCTGGACTTCTGACGTAAGTGGGGAACAGGGTATCTGTCAAAAATATCCCTCTCTCCCCTGAATCGCCAGATGGAATTTTTGGTGCAGGCATCATCCCGATATAACCAGTGCAAACTGAGGACGTCTGTGGACGTTCTACAGTCGGCAAGTAATTAAGCAGCAACCTTTTGCCACTAACACCCAGTGAGAGCGATGAAGAATGCGCTTTTCCGTGTTCTGGACAGCCCATTATTTTAATTGGGTCACCTTGCATGTGAAAAATGTGCAAGAGCAATGTCTGACCCTTTAAAAAAAGAATATTTGCGCTGGCACCAAAACACACGGTTCTTTTGCTACTGTGCGTTTTGGCATGCTTGTGCCTTTAACCACTTCAATACCGGGCACTTTCACCCCCCCCCCCCCCCCTCCTGCCCAGGCCTATTTTCAGCTTTAAGCGCTGTCACACTTTGACAATTGTGGGGTCATGCAACACTGTACCCAAATGAAATTTTTCTTTTTCAGACAGAGCTTTCTTTTGGTGGTACTTAATCACCACTGGGGTTTTATTTTTTTGCTAAACGAAAAAATACCAAAAATTTTGCAAATAAGTCATTTTTCTTTTTCGCTGATGGCCGTTGAGATGGCACATTTGCCAGTTATTTGCTCTCCTCTAATGCTGATGACCAGCAAGTATATTTACATGTGTTCAGTTGTGATTGGTCCCTTACCCCAATCTGTGATCCATAGAGATGGACTCAGGTGTGTTCGGGATTGTAGTCCCAACCCACCTGAGCAATCTTGCCAGGAAGCTGTCACTGCACACCGCCAATCATAGGCAGCGTGTGTCTGTGTAGCTGCGGGCGGGGAAATGCCTCACTTCCTCTGATTGGCGGTGTGCAGACTCTTTCCTGGTGGGATTGCTCAGGTGGGTTGGGACTACGATTCCAAACACGTCTGAGCCCATCCCTAGTGATCAGCTGTATACCAAGCCATTGACTGTGATTTAACCACTTGCTGACCAGCTGCTGCAGTAGGGATGAGCCCGATGTTCGAGTCGAATTGCGAACGATTTGGGGTGTTCGCGGCAAATTCGAAGGCCGCGGAACACCTTTAAAAGTGTATGGGAGAAATCAAAAGGTGCTCATTTTAAAGGCTTGTATGCTTGGTATTGTCCCCCTCCTGAACCGTACAAGGCCACATGCCCTCAACATGGGGAGGGTGCTTTGGGGTAGCCCCCCAAAGCACCTTGTCCCCAAGTTGATGGAGACAAGCCGGTTGCGGCTTTTTTTAAAATTTTATTTATTTTTTTTCGGTCCGTCGGCGGAGCGAGAGAAGATGAATGGACTTCGTGGGACATTTTCATTTTTTATTACATTTTCATTTGTACCATTTTGACACTTTTTTTGTGAAATGGTAGGGGTACATTTGTACCCCATTACCATTTCACACAGGGGGGAGGCCAGGATCTGGGGGTCCCCTTGTTAAGGGGAGCTTCCATTTTCCGATAAGCCCGCAGACCCCCACAACCACCGGGCAAGGGTTGTGGGGATGAGGCCCTTTTCCCCATCAAGGACAAGGTGCTTTGGGGGGCTACTCCAAAGCACCCTCCCCATGTTGAGGGCATGTGGCCTGGTACGGTTCAGAGGGGGGGGCGCTCTCTCGTTCCCCCCCCCCCCCTTTTCCTGCAGCCTGCCAGGTTGCGTGCTCGGATATGGGTCTGGTATGGATTTTTGGGGGGACCCCCACGCCATTTTTTTTTTTTTTTTTAAACTTTGGTTCGGGGTTCCCCTTAATATTCATACCAGACTCAAAGGGCCTGGTAATGGACTGTGGGGGAATCCCATGCCATTTTTTTCAATGACTTCTTTTATCTGTATTGCCAGGACCGACAATTCATTATAGCCGTGAGTAGTTTTAAATGACTCTTTTTTTCCCTTTTAGAAATGTCATTTTGTGCAGGGACTGTTCTAAACACGGGAAACATGCACCACTTTACAGGCATACTATAGACACCTCCCAGGTACGAAATTTAAAGGAATATTTCACTTTTATTGTTTCACTTTAAGCATTATTAAAATCACTGCTCCAGAAAAAAACTGCTTCATGTCCCCTGGGGCAGGACCCGGGTCCCCAAACACTTTTTATGACAATAACTTGCATATTAACCCTTAAAATTAGCACTTTTGATTTTTCACGTTCGTGTCCCATAGACTTTAACGGTGTTCGCGTGTTCGAACAAATTTTTTGCCTGTAAGCAATGTCCTTCTGCGAACCGGGGCGGGGGGGGGGGGGTGTGTGTTCGGCTCATCCCTACGCCACAGTTTTACTGCGGCAGAATGGCACGGCTGGGCGAAACGATGTTATGTAACATTGCTTTGCTCTGTGGCCACTAGGGGCGCTGGCCCCCGGAGCCGATGAGATTAACCGGCGGTTGCGATCACTGCCGGGCTCCCACAATCGCTGCAGACACACCGAGAACCGGGATCTGTGTGTGTAAACACAGTTTCCGGTTCTCTGAGGGGAGAAGTGACTGATCGTCTGTTCATACAAATTATGAACAGCGATCTGTCATCTTCCCTAGACAGTACCATCCCCCCTTCAGTTAGAACACAGAAAGGGAACACAATTAACCCCTTGATCGCCCCCCTAGTGTTAACCCGTTCCCTGCCAGTGACATTTTTACAGTAATCAATGCATTTTTTTTGCAGTTTTTTTAATTTTCCAAAATAATTTTTTATTTTTGGGGAATATTTATTATAGCAAAAAGTAAAAAATATTGCTTTTCTTTTTCAAAATTGACGCTCTCTTTTTTGTTTATAGCGCAAAGAATAAAAACCGCAGAGGTGATCAAATACCACCAAAAGAAAGCTCTATTTGTGGGAAAAAAGGACGTCAATTTTGTTTGGGTGCAACGTCGCACGACCGCGCAATTGTCAGTTAAATCGACGCAGTGCCGAATCGCAAAAAGTGGTCTGGTCAGGAAGGGGGTAAAATCTTCCGGGGCTGAAGTGGTTAAAGCACCTGGGGAAGATGAAGGGAAACCTGCAAACGTGGCCTGTTGGGGTATTTGAGGACAGGGTTGAGAAACACTGAGCTAAAATCGAGCTCAAGACAATCCTATTCTAATTGTGGGCATTTAGGGGAAACCAAGTGAGTGTTGGAACCCCTGCTTGTCTTTTTTTAGGTTGGGCTTTGTGTCCCCTTTCTTAAAATTGGCTTTACTTCTTGTCACATAGCCAAACAGGAAGTGAGGGTAAAACCTTACCAATGTCTTTCCTTGGGGACACACAGGTCATTCTAACTAGTGTCTCCATTAGGCAAATTGCACTCTAGCACTTTGTGTACACCCCAGATATTTAGGTATTTTGGGGTTTATTAAAGGCAAATCCACTCTGCAATACAAGTGTACTCACTGTAAATCTGAGGGGAAGCTCTGGTGATTTTATCATCCAATCATGTAGAAGCAAAGATGCTGTTTTTTTTATTTTCCTTGCATGTCCCCCTCGGATCTTCAGCAACTGCACTTCCAAATGCACTTGTAGAGCAAAGTGGATTTTCCTTTAGTAAGTAAACCCCAAAGTCAAAGATGCCTTATAATTTGGGGTGTACAGAGCAAAATGCTGGACTGCAATTTACCTAATGGGGAAACTATTTAGATTGACCTGTGTGTCCCCAAGGAAAGACATTGGTAGGGTTTTACCCTCACTTCCTGTTTGGCTATGTGACAGGAAGTGAATAAATTTGAAGGAGAAACTGGCAAAATTTGGGAGTTATCTTCACCCTATCAGGGGAGCAGACATCCCCAAAAACTGACAAGACTTCTAATCCTTCTGCACTCTATCCCCAAGCAAAAATAAGAAAAGGATTTCATTTAGTTTAACTTTGCAAAGACACATTCCTAAGTTCAACTGTGATGCATGTCAATGGCCCATTTAGACCGTGTTTAATAGAAAACGCCAGTTGCCTTTCACTATAAACATTTGTTAGTCCAGTCCTGGAAATCTGCATCTGCTTTACTATTAATTTCCCTAAAAATTGGGTTCCTGCAGCTAGATGCGTGACCGCTGTGTATGTGAGGAGCGCAACTGCTGCGTGCGCGGAGGTATGTACCTGTGGCGCATATCTGGTTCCCAGGAGCGGTTGCCAGCACACAGGGATGACATCACGCCCCTACAGGAAGTTGCTTGTACTGCTGCTAATTTCTTCCCACCACCATGCCCTGCTCACTCTTCTCTGAGGAAGAGATGATCCTTATTTGCAAATTAAGAAAAAAAATAACATGGGGTGGTGTTTGTGTGGGTCCCTAACACACATTCAGACATATTGGGGCCAATTTAGACAGGATCCGAGTTACCTACCAGCATGTTTTTAGAGTGTGGGAGGAAACCGGAGTACCTGGAGGTAACCAGTGCAGGGAGAACATGCAAACTCCAGGCAGATGGTGTGCTATCCACTACACCACTGTGCTGCCCAAATATATATCTATAGATGTAGGTTCTTGTGTCCACCAGCAGAGAGAAGTTGGGTAGATGCCACAATCCCAGTTCTGGAGGCATAATAATGGTCTAGCACAGGGGTCTTCAAACTACGGCCCTCCAGTTGTTCAGGAACTACAATTCCCATCATGCCTAGTCATCAGGGCTGGATCAACATGGGGCTATTGGAGCTGCAGCTCCAGGCCCCTCCCTTAATATAGGCCCATGCCAGTGGCTCAGTGAGGTATCATCCATGGGTGCAAGGTGTTCACTGCACACGGCCCCGAGGGGAGGGGCTCTGACCCACCCTGCACCCATGGATGATACATGTCTGAGGCACTGAAACGCAGCTGTCCCTGACTGCATACTGGCTCCTGTCACTGTTGGCCCGCTGTCACTCTCTGGGGCTCGCCCGCTGTTACCTCCCGGCGCCCGCTCCTGTCACTCAGCTCCCAGTCACACACAGATCCTGTTGCTGGAGCTGTGGGCACTGTGGAGGTGGGTTTGACTTCTCTGGAGGGGCTGGCTCGATCTCAGTTTAACCCAGCATTGGCTTAAGGGAGCTCCGCCGTGAGTGAGCGTGTGGATGCATGTAAGAAAAAAAGAAGCAGGCTGCCAGATTGTCCTAAACATGATATAGCAACAGTGTAATGTTGTGCAAAGCTTTTACAGCGACCTAGAGCGAGGTTAATTAATGTCATTAATAATGTGCAGAACTCAGGGGTTAATGTGCTACTACTGCCACTAGTCACTGATGCATTGGTGACCAGTGGTGGTTAATTAACCCTTTGTGCTGCATTAGTGGCATCAGTGTTAGTGTTAATTAACCCCTGCTGCGTCATGAAGGGGTTAATAAAGGCTGCCAGTGGCCACTAATGCAGCACAAAGGGTTAATTAACCACCACTGGTCACCAATGCATCAGTGTCTAATGGCAGTAGCAGCACATTAACCCCTGAGTTCTGCACATTACCAATGACATTAATTACCCCCCCCTCCACTCTAGGTCACTGTAAAAGCTTAAAGTGGAGCTCCACCCAAAAGTGGCCCCTCCACTTGTGCTAGGGGACAGACTGCTGCTCCCCCCCATGTAATATGCTCTCTTGTGCCATGGAGTGCCTACCATGTCATGTGATGTGCCATGCAGTGCCCACCATGTCATGCCGAGCCCCGCAGTGCCCACCATGTCATGTGCTGTGCCCGTGCAATGCCCACCATGTACTGTGCTTTGCCCCCCCCTCCCCCCAAGTAACATACTCTGCTGTGCCTCCCACAGACTCGCTCTCTCACCCCCTTCTCTCCCTCTTTTACCCTCTTCATCTGTCTCTCTCTTTCTCTCTCTGTCTCTCTCTTTCTCTCTCTGTCTCTCCTCTCTCTGTCTCTCCCTCTCTCTGTCTCTCCCTCTCTCTGTCTCTCCCTCTCTCTGTCTCTCTCCGTCTCTGTTTCTCTGTCTCTCTCCTCTCTCTGTCTCTCCCTCTCTCTGTCTCTCTCTCTCTCTCTCTCTCTCCCTCTCTCTGTCTCTCTCCCTCTCTCTGTCTCTCCGTCTCTCTCCGTCTCTCTCCCCCTCTCTCCCCCTCTCTCCCCCTCTCTCCCCCTCTCTCCCCCTCTCTCCCCCTCTCTCCCCTCTCTCCCCCTCTCTCCCTCTCTCTCTCTCTCTCTCCCCCTCCCTCTCTCTCTCTCTCTCTCCCCCTCCCTCTCTCTCTCTCTCTCTCTCTCCCCCTCCCTCTCTCTCTCTCTCTCTCCCCCTCCCTCTCTCTCTCTCTCTCTCCCCCTCCCTCTCTCTCTCTCTCCCCCTCCCCCTCTCTCTCTCTCTCCCCCTCCCTCTCTCTCTCTCTCCCCCTCCCTCTCTCTCTCTCTCCCCCTCCCTCTCTCTCTCTCTCCCCCTCCCTCTCTCTCTCTCCCCCTCCCTCTCTCTCCCCCTCCCCCCCCCTCTCTCTCCCCCTCCCCCCCCCTCTCTCTCCCTCTCTCTCTCTCTCTCTCTCTGTCTCTCTCCTGTTCACCCCTTTCTTTCATCGCCTCTTTCAGCTCCTTCTCTCATTATCAACCCCTCTCTCATCCCCCTTTCTCTCTTTAATTTAATTTGTGTTAACAAAAAATTGTTTGAGTTTTAATTTTATTTATTTTCATAAAAAGGCCCACCAAAATCCTCAGCACCAGGCCCATGATGCTCTTAATCCGACCCTGCTAGCCATGTCTGTGAGTTGTACAAAATCTCATGGGATGTGTAGTTCTGCAACAGCTGGAGAGCCGTAGTTTGAAGATAACTGATCACTCTAGCATGTCTTGAAAAAAAGGTGGGTTCTCATGTGCCTTGTATAATGCCCAAGAAATATCGTTAGGAAAATACAAGTGGGTCGTGGCACATCTACATTCCATATTTGGCACATAGGATGGTCATGCACTATGCAATCTGATTGGCCAATATCAGTATAACTTGATATTTCGGCAAGATAAGTAATGGGAAGATGCACTTGAACAATTCATTCAAATTATAGGAAATCAAACAGGCTCTTGCACTAAATCAAATTTTTTTAAGATCTAACTGATTGCAGTGTATGGTCAGCTTTAAAGATCAAGATCTGAAAATATTAATCTATTGGGTTTAGAAACACTTTTCTGTTCTTTGTAATGTATTGAAAGATTTGGGTAAAAATAGAAAAAAAACACATTTCAAAGATATATTACAAGTAATAGGAATGAGATTAGCATCAAAATGGTTAATTAACGGAAAACACCTACTAATTGCCTAGCAAGACACGTCCAATGAGATGAAATTAACTAATTGTATTGGGCGTGCGCTATTATTAACCACTTAAGGACCAAGCATCTTTCTGAGATTTGTTTACAAGTTAAAAACAGTTTTGTTTTTTTTGCTAGAAAATTACTTGGAACCCCCCAAACATTTATACATTTTATTTTTTGTAACAACCTAGAGAATAAAATGGCGGTCGTTGCAATACTTTTTGTCACACCGTATTTGCATAGCGGTCTTACAAGTGCACTTTTTTGGAAAAAATACACTTTTTTTTAATTGAAAAAATAAGACAACAGTAAGGTTAGCCCAATTTTTTTTTTATATTGTGAAAGATAAGGTTACGACGAGTAGGGCTGGGAGATTTTCTTAAAAAAAAGAAAATCTTCGATTCTCTTAAAAAAAAACTCGATTCACGATTCGAATCGGGTTTTTTTTTTTTTTTTTTTTTTTTTAGAAACCGCGCCGGTCCTGAAGGGCTGCGGGCATGAGCTTTTAGGCGAGGCCGCGGCTTCGGCCTAGTCCGTGGCGTCCGGCCTCGCGGACTAGGCCGAAGCCGCGGCCTCACCTAAAAACTCCTTGCCCGCAGCTCTTGAGCACTTTCACACTGGGGCGGGCGTTGGCGGTAAAGCGCCGCTATTGTAAGCGGCGCTTTACCTTCGGTATGCGGCCGCTAGTGGGGCGGTTTTACCCCCCGCTAGCGCCCGAGAAATGGTTAAAAACCACCGCAAAGCGCCTCTGCAGAGGCGCTTTGCCGGCGGTATAGCCGTGCTGTCCCTTTGATTTCAATGGGCAGGAGCTGTGAAGGAGCGGTATACACTCCGCTCCTTCACCGCTCCGAAGATGCTGCTAGCAGGACTTTTTTTTACCGTCCTGCCAGCACATTGCTCCAGTGTGAAAGCCCTCGGGGCTTTCACACTGGAGACAAAGCAGCGGCACTTTCGGGTCGGTTTGCAGGCGCTATTATTAGCGCAATAGCGCCTGTAAACCGCCCCAGTGTGAAAGGACCCTTAGCATAAACATTGTAACAGTCTGTCAATGGAATAGACTTCCTGTGTAAGTGAAAAAAGTTTAACCACTTAAACACTAAACCTTTTTCTGACATTTGTTGGTTTCAAGTTTAAAATCATTTTTTTTTAGCTAGAAAATTACTTAGAACCCCCAAACATATAAATTTTTTTAGTAGACACCCTAGAGAATAAAATGGTAATTGTTGCAATATTTTATGTCACACTGTATTTGCGCAGCAGTCTTTCAAATGCAATTTTTTTCCAAAAAATTACTTTAATGAATTAAAAAAAAAAAAATAAAAAAATCTAACCAGTAAGGTTAGCCCTTTTTTTTTTTTTTTTTTTTTTTTTTTGTATAATGTGAAAGATTTTACGTTGAGAGAATCGTGATCTTTTTATTCTAAGCAAAAAAATTGTGATTCTCATTTTGGCCAGAATCGTGCAGCTCTACCGTCCTTATTTAATAACCTAGTGTTCAGGGGTTGTAAATATTTAAAATACAAACGTTCTTCAGAATCGTGATCTTTATTCTAAGCAAAAAATAAAATTGTGATTCTCATTTTATCCAGAATTGTGCTGTTCTAATATTCTTTATAAAAGAAAAAGAAATAACCGCGCTAAAATATATATGAATAAGATATGTGAAATATTCTTATATCGATGTCCCAAAAACCTCTGTTAGAAAATTCATGTATGTGAAACATTGCGATAATCAGAAAAATATATATAAGTCCATACATATAACTGTGAATCAAAAGGTGATGTCCATATGTGGTAGATGGAAATCTTTATATATGATAATTGACCAGAATCAGTCCCAGAGAGAAGCCCATGAATGGACACAACCAGACTTGGTGGTAAAGATGAAAGAGACACCACACTCAGTGATCCGCCACCACACAAATATTGCGCTTACCACAAGGCAAGCAAAAACCAGCCTATGTTCCGTCCTGGTATGGGAAAATCCAGCTGGTGTGACTTGACTGCATACAGAGTGGCTAAGAGGATGTAGCAAGGACCCCAAACTCTCGTCTCACAGGCATGTGAATGAAAAGAAACTGACCATAGTGTAATACTGGCAGGACAGTTTAATAAAAAAGGTAGAAAACTTACATAAGTAGATTAAAAACAGCAAATAGCCGGCCGGCATAGCGAGCACCCGTCCACACTAGGATGGCGATGACATCAGAGCGTCAACCTCCCGACGTACGTTTCACCACAAATGGCGTCGTCTGGGGAACGGGCGACGCTCTGAGTCATCGCCTTAGAGTACAGATAACCGCGCCTCGTTCTGAGATCTCAGCAGTGGAAGGGAAAATAGCCACTCGAATCGTGGCTCATATTAGAGGGGGAAAAAGAATCAGAACCGAATCTTATACTTAAAACAAATTGCTTAGTATGAAAATGCAAATATGTGAACCAAACAAATGAAAAAATGTATAGAAAAGTGTCCAATCAAGAAGTCCTTCCTCTGACGAAAGGTCAGGCTGGCTCAATATTCCTTGAAACTAATGAGCAAAAGGATTGTGAGATTCGACACACTGCCATCTTGTGGTGATAAAAGAGATGGCTATAAAAATACAACAAAACTGAGTGAATGACCTCAAATAATTAAACAGTCTCCATGAATTAAAATTAAAAATAAATAAAATGTGATAAATTCCTTGTGGACACATATTAACCAAGAGGCTAAGGCGTCTCATGGTATATATTATTGTTGAGAGCCTATACTTCACAAAGTAATAAAAACAAATTTTATTGAAAATAAAAAATAAAATTAGTGTGCATATCTTTGCCTAAAAAAGGCACAAAAAATATTAAATACTTTAGGAAATATTGTATTATATTATATTGTAAAAAATATTATTGAAAACAATAATGAGTGCTAGAAGACCTAAAGTTTAAAGTTCTCCTGTTTGTACAGCCATTTAGTGAACATACCCTGCATCTCCTGCATTGGTAAAATCCAGAGAGATCATTGGATTTTACTTTGAACTTTAGGTCTTCTAGCACTCAGGAAGAGTTTGCCATTAGACCCTTTATCACGTGCTCCACTGAGGGGGTTGTTTACCTGCTCCAATGCCCTTGTGAGCTTCAGTATGTGGGCAGGACTAAACGCCCCCTCAGAGTTAGATTAAATGAGCATGTGACCAATATCCTCAATAGTTTCCCCAAACACCCAGTGTCCAGATATTAATAGGAAGTTCACAATAAAAATCCGGATAAAACTGTCTTCCTAGGTATTGATAAATATACACGCCCCTGGAGAGGTGGATCAAAAAAAGATTTTTTTTTTTCTAAAAAATATTTCTCAATATTTTTCTCGATTTGCTTAAAATATATTATATTGTTTTCAATAATATTTTTTATAATATAATACAATATTTCCTAAAGTATTTAATATTTTTGTGCCTTTTTTAGGCAAAGATATGCACACAATTTTTTTTTTTTTTTCAATAAAATTAGTTTTTATTATTACTTTGTGGAGTATAGGCTCTCAACAATAATATATACCATGAGACGCCTTAGCCTCTTGGTTAATATGTGTCCACAAGGAATTTATCACATTTTATTTATTTTTAATTTTAATTCATGGAGACTGTTTAATTATTATTTGAGGTCATTCACTCGGTTTTTTGTATTTTTATAGCCATCTCTTTTATCACCACAAGATGGCAGTGTGTCGAATCTCACAATCCTTTTGCTCATTAGTTTCAAGGAATATTGAGCCAGCCTGACCTTTCGTCAGAGGAAGGACTTCTTGATTGGACACTTTTCTATACATTTTTTCATTTGTTTGGTTCACATATTTGCATTTTCATACTAAGCAATTTGTTTTAAGTATAAGATTCGGTTCTGATTCTTTTTCCCCCTCTAATATGAGCCGCAATTTGAGTGGCTATTTTCCCCTCCACTGCTGAGATCTCAGAACGAGGCGCGGTTATCTGTACTCTATTTAAGGCGATGACTCAGAGCGTTCCCCAGACGACGCCATTTTTGGTGAAACGTACGTCGGGAGGTTGACGCTCTGATGTCATCGCCATCCTAGTGTGGACGGGTGCTCGCTATGCCGGCCGGCTATTTGCTGTTTTTAATCTACTTATATAAGTTTTCTACCTTTTTTTTTTTTTTTTTTTTTTTTTTTTATTAAACTGTCCTGCCAGTATTACACTATGGTCAGTTTCTTTTCATTCACATGCCTGTGAGACGAGAGTTTGGGGTCCTCTTTCATCTTTACCACCAAGTCTGGTTGTGTCCATTCATGGGCTTCTCTCTGGGACTGATTCTGGTCAATTATCATATATAAAGATTTCCATCTACCACATATGGACATCACCTTTTGATTCACAGTTATATGTATGGACTTATATATATTTTTCTGATTATCGCAATGTTTCACATACATGAATTTTCTAACAGAGGTTTTTGGGACATCGATATAAGAATATTTCACATATCTTATTCATATATATTTTAGCGCGGTTATTTCTTTTTCTTTTGTCATTTTGGTGCACATCTCACTGTTTAACTGCTGCTTTTTGGGGGATTTATCGATTTTAGTGGTAGCGCAGTATTTTTTCTTGTTTTTTATGTTTCTAATATTCTGTATAACCTTCTTATTTCCAGCATCACCACCTCAGGTGATGTGTACAAGCTCAAACCCTGCAGAACTGTCAGGAAATGTCACTCTGACATGTCATTTCCGGGCTAATCTGGAGGTTGTACAAATCACCTGGCAGAAGAAGAGGGGGAAGGATACTCAGGACATGATGACCTGGAGTGAGGAGTTCGGGACACACATCACCGATCCGTTTAGCAAACACATCACCGTTCTGAAGGCTACTTTAGCAGAATCCTCTATATTGATTACAAAGCTGGAAAAGGAAGATGAAGCTTGCTACAACTGCTTCTTTCATACACATCCACGTGGCCGCATTACTGGAGAAGTTTGCCTGACGGACCTCAGTAAGTCACATTTGGTGCATAGTTGTATTTGCTGTTGTGATCTGCATCCACATCCATTAGGTTCTTCCGCCACCCAGAACAGAGGTCCGCTGTAAGTGGTACAGGACTGCAGACATGAAGATCAGAGATGTGTGTCTGTTAGTACAGCTTCAAAGGTTTACTGAATTGAAAATTAGGCCTATAGGGAGCAGCAAGGCTGATCAGCAATGCAGTTGAGACCTTTTTTATTTATTTATTTATTTTAAAATCATCGGTTTTTATCCACCCTGGTGTAAGCCAAGCCCAAGGCAAGTGGCTATTCAATGAAACAACAATCTACGGTGCTATTACCATTTTTAAATGTTGAAGTCAAACTAAAGGCACAATGTTTGTGTTATGTGTTTTGTTTTTTTTTGTTTTTTTTTTTTTTTTTTTACGTTTTTTGGATAGAGTGAAGATGGATTAGAACGCCTGTCAGATTTTATTGCTGTCTGTGTCCCCTTTAGGGAGATTCACCCTCTACATTTGTCCTATTTACATTATCATTGAAAGTAAAAGCAAATCCCAAATTTTGGGCTGTCCCCAGAAAAGTAATAGAGAGGAAATCTTCCAATGGGGATGCTAGTTCTGGTAACCTGGGGGTCCCCTAGAGATTCCCTTAATTTGTTGGGATTTCCTCCCACTTCCTGTTTGACGTCCTGTTACATAGCCAAAGTAAATCTCCCCAATGGGACAAAGAGGGCAAAAATAAACCTTACAGGGGTTATAACCCTCCTTTTTACTCTATCCAAAATTAAAAAAAAAATGCCTATAGTTCAACTTTAATATCCAGATAAATTTCTATGAATTTAAGGTGTCCAGCTCTTTCTAAAACAATCGACTGAGCTGGCCAGAACTATTTTTGAGAGAGTCTTTTTCACCAAAATATTAAGTCATGACATCATTGACTTAATATTTGGAGTAAATCAGTTTTTGTTGCGAGAAAAAAACTCCCCTCTGGGTGATCTATGTACATTGCAAGGATTATAACAAACTTTGTTGCAAGTTCCTACCAATCTGAAGAAAAAACTGTTTGTCTGTGTCCATGTGCTGAGTGATTTTATAATCAGTCAGCTGTTGCACTTGCAGGGCTCTGAGGTAAGTGTGAGGGCCTGCATCCCTTTAGATGCGATTTCCCTTTTGGGAGTATCTCACCCAACAAAAAAATAAGTTTTTTGTTGCAGGGGATGCCCAAAATCTGGCTTGTATCTCGGTGCAGACTTCTAAAAAAGTCCAACCCCCCCATGCCCCCCCCCCCCGACAAAAATGGACTTACCCTTTTAACCACTTAAGGACCGAGCCTCTTTCTGAGATTTGTTGTTTACAAATTAAAGATTTTTTTGCTAGAAAATAACTTTGAACCCCCAAACATTATAATTTTTTTTTTTTTTTTCTAACACCCTAGAGAGAATAAAATGGCAGTCGTTGCAATACATTCTGTCACACCGTATTTGCGCAGCGGTCTTACAAGCGCACTTTTTTTGGGAAAAAATGCACTTTTTTGAATTAAATAATAAGACAACAGTAAAGTTAGCCCATTTTTTTTTTTTTTATATTGTGAAAGATAATGTTACGCCGAGTAAATTGATACCCAACATGTCACGCTTCAAAATTGTGCCCACATGTGGAATGGCGGCAAATTTTTACCCTTAAAACTCTCCATAGGTGATGTTTAAAAAATTCTTCCGGTTACATGTTTTGAGTTACAGAGGAGGTCTAGGGCCTACATACACATGCTAGTGCCACTTTTTCTAGGACTAATGAAAAGTCAGCCCGGTGTTCTAGAAACCGAAATCCTTTCCTCCTATCGCTGTGCAATAATTCTAGGGCCACTATTGATGATTAGACCTAAACTTGTAGGTGCTTTTTAACCACTTCAGCCCTGGAAGATTTGGCTGCTCAATGACCGGGCCATTTTTTGCAATTCGGCACTGCGTCATTTTAACTGACAATTGCGCGGTCGTGCAATGTTGTACCCAAACAAAATTGATGTCCTTTTTTTCCCCACAAATAGAGCTATCTTTTGGTGGTATTTGATCACCTCTGCGTTTTTTTTTTTTTTTTTCTCAGTTTAGGCCAATATGTATTTTTCTACATATTTTTGGTAAAAAAATTCACAATAAGCGTATATTGATTGGTTTGCGCAAAAGTTATAGCGTCTACAAAATAGGGGATAGATTTATGGCATTTGTATTACCGTATATACTCGCGTATAAGTCGTTCCTAGTATAAGTCGAGGCCCTAATTTACCACAAAAAAATGGGAAAAACTTATTGACCCGAGTATAAGACGAGGGTGAGAAATGCACAGCTACTGTAAGTGGAAAAGAGGGTCAACAATGCCCATTTGCAGCCATAGGTCCCCTGAACTTCAAACTCTGTAGTTAGGGGTTCCTAGATGCCCTCTAGCTGCAGCCAAAATTTGGGGTCTCTGAACCCAAAGGGTCCTGAAATTACATTGCTGCAGATGGACACAGTTGACCGAATTTGGGGCCCCGTATCTCGGGGCCACTTAGTTCTAAGAACCCCAAATTTGGTGTGCAAACCCAGTGGAACTAGCACCATAAAATTTCCAAAGTTGGGGTTTCTAGCCCCAAGTGGCCCTGAGATATGGGGCCCCAAAGTCTGTTCAGAAAATGTCAAGCACTTTTCTGCAGCAGAGAATGCCATTTTCCGAACCGGTTTTGGGGCCCCGTATCTCAGGGCCACTTGGAGCTAGGAACCCCTGCTTTGGATATGTTATGGTACCAGTTCCACTGGGTTTGCACACCAAATTTGGGGTTCCTAGCACCAAGTGGCCCTGAGATATGGGGCCCCAAAGTCGGTTCGGAAAATGAAATTTTTTTGCTGCAGAAAAGTGCTTGACTCGAGTATAAGTCGAGGGGGCCACTTTCAGCACAAAAAAATGTGCTGAAAAATTCGGCTTATACTCGAGTATATACGGTAATATTATTTTTTGTACTAGTAATGGTGGTGACCTGCGATTTTTATCAAGACTGCGACATTATGGCGGTCAGGTCGGACATTTTGACACATTTTTGGGACCATTGGCATTTATACAGCGATTAGTGCTATAAAAATGCACTGATTACTGTAAAAATGTTACTGGCCGTTAACACTAGGGGGCGATCAAGGGGTTAACTGTGTTCCCTAGTGTGTGTTCTAACCGTAGGGGGAGGGGACTGACTAGAGCAAATTTTTTTTTCTAGGATGTCTTTCATTTGGGGTTTTCAATAATCATTTTAGGTCTGCAGGTTAGTTACCGCAGTGTTTCTCAGCTCCAGTCCTGAAGATGCCCCAACAGGTCACGTTTTCAGGCTCCCCATTATTTTGCACAGGTGATTTGATCAGTTTCACTGCCTTAGTAATTACCACAGCTGTTTCATCTAAGGGAAATCCTGAAAACATGACCTGTTGGGGCGCCTTGAGGACTGGAGTTGAGAAACACTGAGTTAACGAATGCAAAAAATGACTGACTGCCAACAAAAGGTTTAAAAAAAAGCAGAAGAAAGAAAAAAAAAAAGTGGTTTTAAAAGCTGACTGTATAGTTTCCAATAGAGATGCACTGAAATGTCGGCCACCAAAACATATCGGGCGACAATGGTGTTATCGGCATTTTGCCGATAAGCGAAAAAGGTGCAGACATACATATAATTTAGAGGGATACATTTTTCTTGTGCTAAAGGTGGCAATAATGGCTGACAATAAATTTCATATTCATTTAGATTGATATTAGTTAACCTTCTCCCGCCCCCGCGCTATAGCTGAAAGTCTGCTACAGTGCGGGCCTTAATTATTGATAGGGCGTCCATAGACGTCGCCCCGAGCATGCGCTGTCAGTGCAGGATGTGCGCAGAGCGCTCTGTGATCAGAGTCTGAGAATCTGCTGATCGGAGTACGGGGCCAATCCCGTCCCCTTACCACGTGATCAGCTGTCAACCAATGACAGCTGATCACGTGATGTAAACAGAAGATCTGTAATCGTTTTTTTTTTTTTTTTTTTTCCCTCACTCTGATAGCGTGGGGGGAAAAAATAAGTCAATCACCGGCTTCTGTCAGAGGGACATCAGTCTAGGGCTGAAACAACTAATCAATTTAATTGACAACTAATCGATTATGAAAATAGTTGTCAACTATTTTCATAATCGATTAATCATTCAGCCGATTAGTTGGCCTGCATACAGAATGCGTTATTTGCATATCAGGAAATACAGTGCAGCACACATACAGCTCAGTACACTGTCCATACATGTCAGTAAGTGCCTGAGAACCTGCGAATGTGTGAGGAGCAATGCCTCATGGAACATGTAGTCCTGGGCAGGAAGTGAGTGGTTCTAAAGGCAGAACCTTTTTAGCTTGCTATAGGGGCCCGCTATACTATAATTTGCAGCTTGCTATTGGGATACTCTGAAGGAAAAAGGAGCCAGAAGCATCAGTGGGGGACCCAGAAGAGAAGAATCGGGGCTGCCCTGTGCAAAACCATTACACAGAGCAGGTAAGTATAATATGTCTGTTGTTTTTAACTAAAAGAAAAAAGACTGAGGGAAGATCAGCATCTGAACCCAGAGAATGTGGAGGCGGAAAGACTGGAGGTAATAGAAGGCATTACAATTACATTTAAAGTAAACTTTTACATGGAGGCAAGCCACATTACGTGGGGGCAGGGCACATTTATATGTGCCCAAGTGTGCAAGGGGTCTAAATAAAAAATTTAATCTCTGAGTCTGATGATATTTACCAGATTCAACCTCTAGTAGTATATACAGTATATTCTCCTCGAATAGTATATACAGTATATCTCTTCAGTCTCTTCTGTCTGTTATTCTCAGAGTGGATTAGAGATTTTTCTCCCTGATCATCTAGTTATTTATATTTACCACTGCATAGAGATTTTTAAGAATAAATTGCCTTTTTTTAAAACTTTACATATTAAATTATACACTACACTTCTTTTTTTTTTTTTTTTTTTTTAAGGTTATTCTCAGATTAATCAAAACAATAATCGGCCAACTAATAGATTATGAAAATAATCGTTAGTTACAGCCCTACATCAGTCCCTCACATGGAGAGGCACTGCTGTTATGCAGTGCCACCTACCAGTGATGCCAATCAATGCCCATCAGTGCTGCCTACCAGTTCCGCCTTATCAGTGCAGCCTCATCAGCATACATCAATGAAGGAGAAAAATTCTCTGTTTTTAAAATTTTATAACAAACTATGAAGCCACTTTTTCTTTTTAACATTTTCGGTCTTATTTTTTGCTAAAAAAAAACAAAAAAAAAACCAGCAGTGGTTAAATACAACCAAAAGAAAGCTCTATTTGTGAAAAAGAATGATAACAATTTTTACCTGGGTACAGTGTAGCATGACCGCGCAATTGTCATTTATTATTCAATCTTAGTTTTATTGAAAAGTTATTAGACAGATGACATGTATACATACATTAATGGTATTGTCATACCACCAAATTGTGTTACAAATACATTATACAAACTAACATAAAAAGGAACCAAAAAGAAAAAAAAAATTAAATTTCCCTTCACTTTCCCTCTCATTGACATATATACATCCTATATTGAAACCCTATTAGATCATATCATATTAAGGTTCTATCCTAATTACCGCTTAACCCTTTAGTTTCCTGTTAATTCCCTGAAGGCCCTCCAAGGGGCCCATATCTGCCAACATTTTTCAAGTATGTCCAATTCATATGCCAGGAGGGTCTCCATCTTCTCAGTATGACCCATTTCTATTACCCATTCACTCATGGGGATTGTGTTGATCGCTAATGCGTGGGATAACCAATCTTGCAGCTATCGCCCAATGTCTGAGCAAACCCTTTTTAATATTTTTATATGAGCCTGGTAAAATGGACAACAGCGTAATTTGTGGTATATTGGAAATGACCTCCCCTGTAACTATAGTATACAACTGCATGATACTGTCATAGAATCTACAAATTTGAGGGCATTCCCATCATATGTGTAACAACGAGCCCTTAGCAGAATAGCATCGCCAACAGTTATCCAATGTGTCCTGGAAAAATACGCTGTAATGAATTTGGGCATTGGTACCAACGAGAAACAAGCTTATAGCTTGTCTCTTGGGCTTTAGTTGCCAATGACAATGTGTGAGGATTAAAGACTTCTCCCACTCTTCTGCTCCAATTTCAACATTAAGATCCAATGCCTATTTATTTGTAAATTTGGTCCTATTTGTGAAGAAAGCCCTAGACGCGAAATCATTTTGTGCCAAATGCTCAATAAATTGGATGTAAGAAAGGGTAAAGAAGGGGACGTATCTCGAATACACGTATAAGATGAATCTAACCAAGGAAGTGCCCGAAGGTCAAACTGGTTCAACCCTTGTTCTATTGATAACCATTGTTTAGTATCTGAGTGATGGAACCAATTCACTAATCTAGTAAGGACTGCCGCAATATAATAATAAAGATCCGGTGAACGCGCTCCTCCTTTCGTTTTTAGGTAATGTTAATGTTTTCCAATTTAGTCTAGATCTCTTATTCCCCCAAATAAACTTGACAAAGGCAGACTGTAAAATAGAGAAAAAAGATCTGGGGATAAAAACAGGGATAGTTTGAAAAAGATACAGAAAACGCGGTATTATGTCCATTTTCAATATGTTAATCCTCCCGAACCAGGAATATAGATTTGAGTCATATTTTTTTAAAATCTTGTAGAGTATGTTAATAAGAGGGATGAAATTAGCCGAATATAAATGAACTGTGGGTATATAAATCCCTAGATATTTTAATGTAGAGCAGCAGAACTTAAACGGAAAATTATTCTTCAGCATTGTCACTTGGTGTGATAAAAGTGACACATTAAGAATTTCCGATTTCCAAACATTTACTTTGAAATTACTCAGGGCTCCAAAGCGTTTAAATTCAGATAAAATAGAAGGCATAGAAATATGAGGGTTGGTAACATAGACTAACAGATCATCAGCAAACAAGGAAAGTTTTATTTCTTGTCGATCTAACCTTATGCCTGTGATAGAGGGATTCTGTCTGATTGCTATCGCTAAATGTTCCATCACTAGGACATAGAGCAAGAGGGATAAAGGGCATAGCGTATATTTTCATGTCTACTCCAATTAAGGATATTGGGCGATAACTAGAGCATAATGTTAAATCTTTACCTGGTTTGAGAATCCAAAGTAATATGAGCTTCCAATGTTTGGGTTGGAAATGGGTTAGAGGAAGAGATGGAGTTAAACACCCATAGCATAAATGGAGACAAATAGTCTTTATATGTTTTTTATAAAATTTTGGAGTAAATCCATCAGGGCCAGGACTCTTACCTGATGGAATATCTGTGATTATACTTATTAATTCCTCCATTGAAAAAGAGCAATCTAATTTCCTATGATCATCATCTAATATCGGGAGAGCAGTTTCCTGCACATAGTCATCAATGCTACAGGCATCAAATTCCGTGTCTTCCATTGTGCCAGGTTATAAAGAGCTGAGAAGTATTACCTGAATGTTTGTTGGAGACTTTGTGGGTCTGAGGTTGTCTCCCCTGACGACATCCTAATATTGAGTATAAGAGTCTGGGGAGAACGGGGATGTAATGTACGCGCTAATTGTCTCCCACATTTATTTCCGTATCTATAGTTACTTAGGGCACATTTATCTTGGTAAGAACTATGAGATTTTTCCATAAGCTGCAACAAAGATGCCCTAGTAGACGTGATTTTAGATAGTATTTCTGTAGATTGTGAAGCTTTGTGTAAGGTTTCTAACGAATGGAGCTTTGATAGAGTATTTTGAATGGCCATAGATCTCTCCTTTTTTTTTTTTTAAGACGAGAACCATGTTGTATTCAACATGGTTCAGCAATTGTCATTCAAAGTGTGACAGCGCTGAAAATTGGCCTGGGCAGGAAGAGGGTTTAGGTGCCCAGTAAGCAAGTGGTTAAAAAGTCGAATATAATCCAATTTATATATAAAAATATAAATATATTTTTTAAAAACTGTTGTTTTCGGCCACGTGCATCCTGCAGTTTCAGGTTCGGCACCAAAATTTCTATTCGGTGCAACTCTAGTTTCCAAAGCAGAAGAGAAATGACTTGTACCAAAAAATATCATACAGTTAGAGCAGGAGCACAACTCCTGTTTTTATAACTACACTTTTTCAAATCTCACTTTTTTTTTCAATCTAAAATGTGCGCATAGCTTGCAAGACTCAACATTTTCATGAATCTGCCCCATATAATTCTATTTATATGAACATTCTATAAAGAACAGTGGATTACAGCAGTACATTTATTGTAGCCCACTGAGGTAAGCCATCTTATAGATGTTACATTTTTCTAAACATTTCATAGTAGCCAACATTTATGGGTTTGTACAGCCTCAGTGTGTTCTGATATCAATTAAAACCTGTAGACATTACATTTTTGAGTGTGGTGATATTACACTTGTATAGTGGCCGAAGGTTTTCTTGATACCTTTTTAAAATACTGTGTTGTGTGTGTGGTGTTTTTTTTTTTTTTTTTTTTATTATCCAGAGTCGGTAAACAAAGTGTTGTGTAATGGCCAAGGAAATGGCCTCAGAATAGACTTGAATCCTCGTGATATACAGACACGCCAGTCTGTCCAGCTTTTTAAGAAGATATTTGGTGCTACAGATTTCTCCACTGTTAAAGGTCAATACTTGGACCCAAGTATCAAACCAACATGTGAATTCTGGTTGGATAAAGAGAGAGTTCAAGGTGGGTAGTACTGTGCATTTAGAGTTTTTAAAGTGAATTGTAAATTTTATATATATATATATATATATATATATATATATATATATATATATATATATATATATATATATATATATATATATTATCTATCTCAAACTTATTATACTTCCACTGCGCAGATCCTTTTGCACAGAGTGGCCCCGAGGCGGCGGCTCCTCCTCTCCCGGGGGGGTTACCTTGTGGGCATGCTCCCGAGTCCAGCATTTGCATCCATAGACACGAATACCGGACTCGAGTGGGGGGGGGGCCTATTGGATTTGATTGACAGCAGTGGGAGCCAATGGCTGCGCTGCTATCAATCTATCCAATCAAGAGCCAGGACCCCGTGCAGAGAGGGACAGCACGTCTCCGGCATGGGAATTACTGGGCTCATGTAAGTAACACTGGGGGGCCGGTGACTGCCAGAGGTTTGCATAGGATGCATTATAGTGAAAAAAAAACTTGAGGATTTACAACCCCTTTATAGGCAAAACCATGTTTTTTGATACATATACACATACATACGTTACACACCCCTCACGTTTATATTATTTTGTATAATATTTTGTTCTACCTTTTCATGTGACAACTCTGAAGAAATGACACTTTGCTACAATGTAAAGTAGTGAGTGTACAACTTGTATAACAGTGTAAATTTGCTGTCCCCTCAAAATAACTCAATACACATCCATTAATGTATAAACCGCTGGCAACAAAAGTGAGTACACCCCTAAGTGAAAATGTCCAAATTGGGTGCAAAGTGTCAATATTTGTGTGGCCACCATTATTTTCCAGCACTGCCTTAACCTTCTTGGACATGGAGTTCACCAGAGCTTCACAGGTTGTCACTGGAGTCCTCTTCCACTTCTCCATGATGACATCACAGAGCTGGTGGATGTTAGAGACCTTGCGCTCCTCCACCTTCCGTTTTGAGGATGCCCCACAGATGCTCAATAGGGTTCAGGTCTGGAGACATGCTTGGCCTGTCCATCACCTTTACCCTCAGCTTCTTTAGCAAGGCAGTGTTCATCTTGGAGGTGTGTTTGGGGTCGTTATCATGTTGGAATACTGCCCTGCGGCCCAGTCTCTGAAGAGAGGGGATCATGCTCTGCTTCAGTATGTCACAGTACATGTCGGCATTCATGGTTCCCTCAATGAACTGTAGCTCCCCAGTGCCGGCAGCACTCATGCAGCCCCAGACCATGACACTCCCACCACCATGCTTGACTGTAGGCAAGACACACTTGTCTTTGTACTCCTCACCTGTTTGCCACCACACACATTTGACACCACCTGAACCACATAAGTTTTATCTTGGTCTCATCAGACCACAGGACATGGTTCCAGTAATTCCATGTCCTTAGTCTGCTTGTCTTCAGCAAACTGTTGGCTTTCTTGTGCATCATCTTTAGGAGAGAATTCCTTCTGCGACAACAGCCATGCAGACCAATTTAAAGCAGTGTGCAGCGTATGGTCTGAGCAGTGACAGGCTGACCCCCCCCCCCACCCCTTCAACCTCTGCAGCAATGCTGGCAGCACTCATACGTCTATTTCCCAAAGACAACCTCTGAATATGACGCTGAGCACGTGCCCTCAACTTCTTTGGTTGACCATGGCGAGGCCTATTCTGAGTGGAACCTGTCCTGTTAAACCGCTGTCTGGTCTTGGCCACCGTGCTGCAGCTCAGTTTCAGCATCTTGGCAATCTTATATCCTAGGCCATCTTTATGTAGAGCAACAATTCTTTTTTGCAGATCCTCAGTTTTATCATGAGGTGCCATGTTGAACTTCCAGAACAAAAGAATACAGTGCACACATACAAAAATGACATTTAACTCCTATTTAAAAACACCTAAAGTATGTATGTGCGTGTATATATAGATATAGATATATATATTTATATTTATTCTCTATATTAATTTGTAATTTATTTATTTTTTTTTGGAATCTGTATCTTGTTGTTCGAGATTTTCCTTCACTTTCTGTCCCAAAGCCAAAACAGGACATGAGAGGGAATCCCTTGTTGTCGCCAGAAGTGTCCCATTGCCATCTATATCTTATTGGGAACATTTCCTTTCACTTTGTGTCCTAGAGTCAAAACAGGAAATGGGAGAAAATCTCTTCAAAGTGAAGGAATCCCTTATCACCAGAAGATTTCCTGTCTATCACTGTTCTAATGTCAAATTTTGGGATTTTCATTCAGTTTCACTTTTGATGATGGTAAACAGGACAAATCGAGAGGGTGTATCTCCATAATGGTGACCGAGATACCAATAAAAACCTGACAGGTGTCAATTCTATCCATAACTAAAAAAAAAATAAAAAAATAAGTTTTATCTTTTTAGTTATACTTTTAAGGCTCCATTCACATTAGCGCGCCTTCAAAGTCATACGATTTCCAGTGAGACTTGGGAGTGTGACCTTTTTGGTGTGATTTTTGATCCGACTTTACATTCTATGTATCACAATTTGCACTGTTTGCATTATAGTATCCTTACCACTCAAAGCAATCCCCATACTGCCCCCCTTCCAAAATGTTATGTCTGTACTCCCTCCTCATCATTGATACCTCCAACTTCTTACAAGTGTAGAATGTTCAGCCATCTTGATTGGCTGAGACAAAGTAATTCCCCAGCATGCATGGCTCAGTGTATAGTTAAGAATAATTGTTGACAGAGAGAAAAGCATTTTATGACAGGAAAGACATACATAGGGGTTGATTTACTAAAGGCAAATAGACTGTGCAGTTGCTCCAGAGCTTAGTAAATGAGGTAAAGCTTAACTTTGCAAAGAATAGCCAATCGCAATCTGAGGAGGGGAAAAAAAGAAACACACTTTTGCTTGCACATGATTGGATGATGGAAGTCAGCAGAGCTTCTGCTTATTTTCTAAGCTCTGGATCAACTGCTGTTCGCAAAGTGCACAGTCTGTTTGCCTTTAGTAAATCATCCCCATAGTCTCTGTCATAAAAATTCTACCAGTTTCCATTTCTATAAAAAAAACCCCACTAGCTCCGCTTTAATGCTGTATGATGTACTATCCAACACATTTGTTATCCTTAGTGATGTATAGTGACCTTTGTACAATGTATTTCCATTTTTAATAAGTTTGTGTTCTTTTCTTGGAATTATCTTCATATCAGAGAATAAAAACCATTCACTAGAAGATGCAGATTTGGTTTCCATCCAGTGCAGTGCCTCTGGCACTAAGAAATTTGGGATCATCTGGAGCAATGAAGGACAGCCTGTGCATCGGGAAGATAAAGTGAATAGAGCTGGAAACCTAATCACGGTGACAAGTACACTGGATCACACCATGTCTTCATTACCTGCTGACCACAGAATAATTTGCACCATGATGCTCAGTAAGTAAACTGGGGGTGATACTCCCATTTTATCCCAGTCAGTTACAAACTAGAAAGTTAGAAGATGTAATTGCAACTTTTTTTGTGCAGTGGGCGGGTCGGTCATATGTAATCACATGGTCTGCCACCGGAAACACTGTGGTCCAATATTGTGTTGAACTTTTGGCAGTTGACTTCGTGAAGGCCAAATATTAACTACATAAAGCCTTAAGAAGTACTCCACCAAAACAGATGCATTGTGCATGTAAATGACTCAGTCTCATTTTCAGTTTGTGTGTAACTTACCTCCTTTAGCTGTATACAGCAGGTTCTCTGACTTCTTATTTCCTTCCTTTACCAGTCCTGATACTACATGTCCCATGATCCTTTGAGCCTCTGTAGCTTCAGGGCGGGCTATAGGAGTCACCTTTACAACTTCTGGGAGTTGGGGGTTATCGGTGCGGTGGTGGGGGCAGTTACAAGCACTGATCTCCCCGTATAGATTTCAATAAAGCAGCAGACAGCTGCTTCTCTTCCTCTCCCTACCGCAGCTTTCAGCTGCTTTATTGAAATCTATACAGGGAGATTGGTGCTTGTAACTGCCCCCACCGCTGCACCGATAACCCCTGACTGTTCCGTGTCCTCCCTCTGTGTCTACAATGCTTCAGTTTATGAATGAACAGCCTCTGTCTCCTGTCCATTAATCTTCAGTGCAACTGAGGCTGCAGCGAAAGGGACTGGGGAATCTGTGTCCTCTGTCCCTTTCCCTGTCTCAAAGGGGAGATGCCAGGGGTCTGTTTAGACCCCTGATATCTCACCAAAGCCCCCTCCACCCAACAGGGTTGATAAAACAAATACAATGTAAAAAGAAAGAAAAAATGTTAATATTTAAAAGTAAAATTGTGGGGAAAAAAAAACCTGACAGTCCACTCCCACCACCCAAACAAAAAAAGGAGGGAAAAAAAAAAGAAAATTGTAAAAGAAAAAGCTACTGACCCAGTCCACGCCTCATCAGTGCTACATATTGGTGCCACTGTCACATGACATTAAAAAAAAAAAAAGTATCAGTGCTTGTACTCTCTTACAAAAGTGGTATCGGTGTAAGCCTAGTTACTGTGGGTGTTTCTGGGCCTTCATGTAGGTGGTGAAAGGTGTAAATGTGTAACTCTTGCAGCATGCCAAAGAATAAGGGCTTACTGCAAGACTACCGAGGAAGGGCTATTGGGGAATAATATGAAGGTGTTTCCTTGATATGTAAATGAATCCGATCACAGAGAGGTGGGGTCTGAGGGGCGGGGCTCTGGGAGGGTGGGATCTGAGGGGTGGGACTAGGTTTCAGAATGGGCTGTGTAATGAAGGAGTTTCCTTCTTGAATAATGCTGTGAGGCCGTACTTGGGAGGTTTGGACTCTTCTTGTAGGTGTAAAATGTGTGGGGTTGAATGCTAATTAGGATGTATTCAATCCCACCCATCAGAGCTGTGAATGAATTTGCATCATTTGCGAAGTCTGAGACTACAAAGAGGAGTTTTATAGACTAGCTTCTGAGGAAATGGCTGTGGAAGGGACAGTCTACATCAGACTATACAGAGTGTCACATGATACAAAGCCACAACTAAACCTAGAATATCAGGGGATGTACAGAGGTCGGATCTATGCTGGGGTTGATCATTTCATTCAGTTCTTATGAAATAAAGTTGGAACTCGGCTTTAAGCACATTTCTAGGGGATATCTGCATTGTCTGTACTGAAGGCCACGCCCACCACTACTGTTTACTGTAAGGCACAACCAAATTACTACATGCAGTGGAGTAGCTCTGCTAGGGAAGCATTGATACCACTGTTAACCATGAGTGGAAATGTTTTTTATTAAAGAGCTAAGATCTTAAAAGATATTAAACTCTGATATTAAAAAAAAAAAAACATAACAAACATGTTATACTTACCTGCTCTGTGAAATGGTTTTGCACAGAGCAGTCCAGATCCTCCTCTTCTCGGGTCCCTCACTGGCACTCCTGGTCCCTTCCTCCTGCCGAGTGCCCTCACAGCAAGCAGATTGCTATGGGGGCACCCGAGCCACTGCTTTGTGTTCATTCAAGCACTGAGCTGTGGCTTGGCCCCGCCCCCTCTTTATCCTCAGTGGCTCATTGACTTTGACAGTAGGCGCCTGCTGCTGTGTCTCGGCCAATCGGGAAGGTGAGTCCCAGACAGCCGAGACTCTTGTGCAACATCACTGGATTGAGATGGGGCTCGGGTAAGTATTAGGGGGGTTTCTGCACACAAAGATTTTTTTTTTATCTTAATGCAGAGTATGCATTAAGATAACCTACCTTTTAGAACGACTTTAGAGTTCCTGTCTTTTTGTCTGCCAGTACCTATGCAACATTTGGTCAGTGTTAAACCCTATAGATGGTCTGGACTAGAAACAACTACACTTGCTGTCACCAGGTAACACTTTTCAGGCTGCTCACATACATAAAATATTTGGAATTAGTACTTGCAAATGATGTACTTGCTATAGCAGTTTATTGTGCCTTTTGTCAGTAAGGCTCAGTTCACACCTATACAATTTGCTTTTGGTCGTTTGAGCATTGATTTTTGCTGTGCGTTTTTGTGTTTTTTTTTTTTTTTTTTTTGTTTTTTTTTCCACACATGATTTTACTGTGATTTGCATTCTTTTATGCTTTTGCGGTTTTTAATCTGCAAAAAAAAAGTTACAGCAAAAATGCACTGCATGCTTTTCTGCAGCTTCTCCATTGAAGTCTTTTGAACCAAAAAAGTGAGTTTGATCACACAGGCAGAGAAACTTGGCCTTTCCTGATGCTGCTCATAGAACACAGGAGGCTTTACCAGAAGCAACTGGACACCCTGGTGGGCCAGGAGGGGAAAAGGAGCAGTTTTAAAGGATAAACTACATTGATGTTACTGTCCAAAGATATTAATTGCTATGTCAAGGGCAGTCTTAGTACAAACATTTTATTTACATGAGCTGCGTAAAATGTTTTCCTATTCTACACAGCGCTGTATTCGCTTTTTCCTTTTTTTCGCCGTCACATACAGCCCCGCCTCCTTGCCCGGGTACTTTGATCTACAGAACACCCATCCAATCCCAGGACGTGTGAGGTGTATCAAAGTCCCAGAGCCAGGAGGCGGGGCTGTATGTGACGGCGAGCGCGGGGAACACACTGCAATTGAAATGAAAGCTGCTACAGCGATGTTCCTTGTCGCTATGATGACCTGGCCGGCAATCCTCTTCCTCTCCTCTCTTCCCCTGCACAGGTGAGGCTGCATTGATGGGCACAGGTGAGGTTGCATTGTCTGGCACAGGTGAAGCGGCATTGACGGACACAGGTAGGCTGCACTGATAAATTTGTTGTTTGTATTTATTTAGAACTTAATTCTGCACAAAACATTTTAATGTCATTTCATGAGATAATTTTACGAGAGTATTTTTAGGGGCAGGGTAGGGGTTGGGTGGGGCAACTGGTGGCGAGTAACCCTTGAGGCCTGGCTAGCAGCTCAGGACTTGAAATTTTGAGCCCTGCATTAAAAAACTAAACCATGTCCATAAGGTGGGAATATCGTAAACTATGGAAAACCATGTCATGCATGCTTACAGCTGCAGCAGCCTATCCATTACTAGCTGCTGGGGGGCCAACCGAACATACACAACTGAAACTTGTGTATGGCATTACGGTGGCGGTAGACAAGTTACTCTCATTAGTAAAGAATTGATATATTCCATCCATTGTGTAACAGTCGGTATGGTGGGGGCCATCCAGTATCTAGCTATCAGCTTCCTAGCTAAATAGAGGAGGTGTGGAATCATTAGGTATACTCCTGGTTGGTACAATTCAGGGTCCTAAAAGACCCAGTAAACACACTTGAGGGATCAGTAGAACTTGAGAAAACCTAGAAACAGTTTGTACCACTTGCGTCCAATATCTTCTAAGTTTTGGACACCTCCATAACATGTATAATATCGCCTCCCGTGTAAGTTACATTTCAGACATAGAGGGGAATCTTGCCTGCCCCAGTGAAATAACTGAACTGGAGTTTTATACGCTCGATGTAGAAATAAAGAGCTGAGAAAGCTTATGCGATGAAGACAGGGATATAGAGGGCACTGATTCTAATGCCAAATCCCAGTTCTCACTGTCAATCTCTCCAATATCTTTTACCCACACTGTCCTACTCCTGAAAGATGCAGGGTCCTGTATGTTGGCAAGTAGCCATTGATTTATACGAGAGATTAACCCCCTCCATTCTGATGCTGAAACCACTTCAGTGATCAGCAGTGACTCTGATTTATGGAATGCACCGATACCTTGTTGGGCTTGCATCGCATGCCTAAGCTGTAAGTATTGGTAGAAGTGCTTATGGGATAAAAGAAATTCAGAGTGTATCTGATCATAGGATTTAAGCACGCTACCAGAAAATGTCTGTCTGTAAAGTAAGCCCCTACGTCTCCATTCATGAAAGCCCTCTCTAATTTAGCCAACGCCGAGTATATTTCATTATTCCACAAAGGAGTGAATTCAAAGAAACCTGTCAGATTCTGTTCCAGAGTGTTTAAGCCTAGTACACACGATGAGCTTATCGGACAAATGATTGTGGGGTTTTTTTTTTTTTTTTTTTTTCATGCTAGTCTCCATATTGAAAATTAATGTTACTAAAGTACAAAAATTCTTGTACGACAGAATAAAAATGGGGAAGTGATGTAATGTATTTGTATTGTATTTTTGGACCAAAACTGTACTGAATAAATACAATCTGGTAACGTGCAAGAAAAAATTTCATATTTGTCCCTTAAGAAAATTTTTGGATGAAAGCTGTGTACTAACGATCAGATTATCGTACGATCGCTTAGAAATCTGTATTTTTCTGTACGATATTCTGATCGTGTGTATGGGGCTTTACTTTGAACAAGTGATTTGGAAGAGTTTGAAGGTTAGAGATGACATAGTCTTTAGAAGATTTTTAATTTTTTGTAGGTGTACCTCCAGGGGCAGATCTTGAAAAGACTGTGAAGAAGTCCATCCTGGGGAATGGTTATAAAGGTGAGTGCAATGCCTTGCTGCAAGTTGACATTGGTGAGGTTACATGTGATACAGTATCTATACTTGGCATATGTATGTATGCATGTGTATGTGTGTAGATTATTTAACCCCTTAGCGCAGACCATACGCACATATGCGGCCTCGGCTTTAAGGGGTTATACCGGGATGATGCCTGCAGCTGCAGGCATCATCCTGGTACCGTTTTTTAAAGCGGGCGGTCAGCTTTTCAGGGATGACAACCGATGGGGCTAAAAGCCGCTCAGCTGTTATCCCGATGGAGTGGGATGGGACGTACCCCCCCCCCCCCCCCTGCACCTTCCGCCGCTCTTCCCGGGCCTTCTGTCCCACCGGGAGACCCGAGCCACGATCCGGCTAGAGTGAGACTGGAAGGAATTGAGTCTCCTATGTGTAAACATGGAAGCGACGTCACTTCCGGTTTACTCAGCTGCCAATATATATATATATATGCTATATTCAGAATCGCCGTTTTTTCCAATCTGAATAATTTAAAGTGCAAAGAAGGAATTTGGGGTCTTTTAGACCCCCGATCCCTCCATAAGTACCTGTCACCACCTATTATGCCGCGTACACACGGTCGGACTTTCCGGCATACTTGGTCCGGCGGACCAGAGTGTGCCGGACAATCCGCCCGTGTGTGGGCGGCGGCGGACTTTTCCGGCGGACTTCTTCCCAAAAGCCCGCCGGACCTAGATTTTAAACATGTTTGAAATCTTTCCGTCGGACTCAGTTTCGGGCGGAAAGTCCGCTCGTGTGTGTGCTGGTCCGACGGAAAGCCCGCTCGTGTGTAGGCTGGTCCGACAGACCAAATACGACACGAGGGGATGGTATTGCATCTCGCGCTCGCTGCAATAGGAAAAACAAATCTTCCTATTGCGGCGAGCGCGGGGCATACCAGGCCCTTAGGTCTGGTATGGATTATAAAGGGGAACCCCGCTACGCCGAAAAAACGGCGTGGGGTCCCCCCTAAAATCCATACCAGACCCCGATCCGAGCACGCAGCCTGGCCGGTCAGGAAAGGGGGTGGGGACGAGCGAGCGCCCCCCCCCCTCCTGAACCGTACCAGGCCGCATGCCCTCAACATGGGGGGTGGGTGCTTTGGGGGAGGGGGGCGCCCTGCGCCCCCCCCCCCCCAAAGCACCTTGTCCCCATGTTGATGAGGACAAGGGCCTCTTCCCGACAACCCTGGCCGTTGGTTGTCGGGGTCTGCGGGCGGGGGCTTATCGGAATCTGGGAGCCCCCTTTAATAAGGGGGCCCCCAGATCCCGGCCCCCCACCCTATGTAAATGAGTATGGGGTACATGGTACCCCTACCCATTTACCTAGGAAAAAAGTGTAAGTAATAAAACACACCACACAGGTTTTTAAAATATTTTATTAAACAGCTCCGGGGGGGGGGTCTTCTTCCGGCTTCGGGGGTCCCTCCGCTTCATCTTCTCCCGGCGTCCGGTTGGTTCTTCTCCGCTCTCCGGCCTCTTCTCCCGGTGTCGCAGGTCTTCGGCCGGCCCCTCCGCTCTCTTCATGTAGCTCTATTGCGAGCGGAGGTCCGGACTTCTGGGCTTCTTGGCTTCTTGGCTTCTTGGCTTCTCTTCTCTTCTCTTCCCCCAGATGTTGACACGACGCTCTCTCCGGCTGGACTGGTCTCTGAGGGCTGCGTTGTGACTTATATAGGCGGAGACCCCGCCCCCATATGATGTCACAGTCCTTGGGCATGCTGGGACTGTGACGTTTTAGGGGGCGTGGTCGACCACGCCCCCTAAAACGTCACAGTCCCAGCATGCCCAGGGACTGTGACATCATATGGGGGCGGGGTCTCCGCCTATATAAGTCACAACGCAGCCCTCAGAGACCAGTCCAGCCGGAGAGAGCGTCGTGTCAACATCTGGGGGAAGAGAAGAGAAGAGAAGCCAAGAAGCCAAGAAGCCCAGAAGTCCGGACCTCCGCTCGCAATAGAGCTACATGAAGAGAGCGGAGGGGCCGGCCGAAGACCTGCGACACCGGGAGAAGAGGCCGGAGAGCGGAGAAGAACCAACCGGACGCCGGGAGAAGATGAAGCGGAGGGACCCCCGAAGCCGGAAGAAGACCCCCCCCCCGGAGCTGTTTAATAAAATATTTTAAAAACCTGTGTGGTGTGTTTTATTACTTACACTTTTTTCCTAGGTAAATGGGTAGGGGTACCATGTACCCCATACTCATTTACATAGGGTGGGGGGCCGGGATCTGGGGGCCCCCTTATTAAAGGGGGCTCCCAGATTCCGATAAGCCCCCGCCCGCAGACCCCGACAACCAACGGCCAGGGTTGTCGGGAAGAGGCCCTTGTCCTCATCAACATGGGGACAAGGTGCTTTGGGGGGGGGGGGCGCAGGGCGCCCCCCTCCCCCAAAGCACCCACCCCCCATGTTGAGGGCATGCGGCCTGGTACGGTTCAGGAGGGGGGGGGGCGCTCGCTCGTCCCCACCCCCTTTCCTGACCGGCCAGGCTGCGTGCTCGGATCGGGGTCTGGTATGGATTTTAGGGGGGACCCCACGCCGTTTTTTCGGCGTAGCGGGGTTCCCCTTTATAATCCATACCAGACCTAAGGGCCTGGTATGCCCCGCGACGGGGCTCGCAAGGTGTCAATCTAGCCGATAAAAGCGGCAAGATTGACATCCTTTTCTAGTCCCGTCGCACCTGAGTCACGTTCAAAATGAACGGACTTGTCCGTGTGTGGGCAAGTCCGTTCATTCTGAAAGTCCGCCGGAACTCCGGCGAAAGTCCGTCGGAAAGACGGGCGGACTTAGCCCGCCGGAAAATCCCGGCGTGTGTGGGCAAGTCCGTTCGTTTTAAAGTCCGGCGCACCTGGCGGACAAAGTCCGTCGGAAAGTGTGCCGGACCAAGTAGGATAGAAAGTCCGCTCGTGTGTACGCGGCATTACTCTCACAAGGGATGTTTACACTCCTTGTGACAGCTATAAAATTTAGGCGATATCCAGTGTAGCTACAGGTAAGCCTAATTATAGGCTTGCCTGTAATATAAAGTGGTTGTAAAGGGTTTACAACCACTTTAAAGGGTATCTTAACCCAAAAGCAAAAATGTTTTATATTGCACCTTACCTGTTAGATGTGGTGCTGCAATAATTTTCTTCTTTCAGGCCTTTTTTTTTCCCCCCTCTTTATTTTCACCTGCCAGTAACACACTTCCTTTCCTAGGGTGACAAGTTACTATTCACTCACCCTTCTATAACAGGACTACAGAAGCCCACCCTTCTATTGTCCATAACATAGGATGTGGTTCTCTAGTCCTCAGAGCGAAGGACAGTAACTGATAATGGCAAGCAGAGGCAAAGAGTACAAATAGATAATAATAGAATCACGCTACAACATTAGCTCAATGATGTATAATCAATTAATAGTGCTGCCCATGAGACATGTATGCAACATGAGCAGATAACCGCAAAATGATATAGTCCCAAAAATATGAAAAATTAGGTTGATCAATACAAAAATATATGTAACATATAATGTGATGTCCAAACATGTAATCAAACACCTGTGAACAAATAAATAAAAAATTGGAATAAGTCCATCAAATTGAGAGACATGTAAAGTCTTCCATGACGTGGGAAATGTTGTGTGCAGTCCACCACCAGTGATAAAATTAGCCGCTTACCAGAGCCCGTGACCCCCCACTACAGAGCATCAGGGGAAGCCTGTACAGAGATAGCCCTCTGGAGTTATACAGATGGACTCAGATACAGGAATCGTGGGTGGTCTTAGAAATCCGAAGACACCAAAATGGAGCTATTGGTACTCAGGTCCCATCGTATCTCCCCAGCTCATAGTTGATGTGGCATGAAAGATAAGAGAAGCACCAATAGTGTAAAACCTTCGATTTATTATAGATAAAAAACAAGCATGTATTGCACTCACATGTAAACAGCAGAGATAGCGCCTATAGTGGCTGGTGCTTCGGCCGGTGAACACTCAGACAAACCCGTCCTACTGGGACATCCACGATAATGCGAAGTGACGCAGTCGCTCCGCTCGGGCGGATTATCGTGAATGTCCTAGTAGGACGGGTTTGAGTGTTCACCGGCCGGAGCACCAGCCACTATAGGCGCTATCTCTGCTGTTTACATGTGAGTGCAATACATGCTTGTATTTTATCTATAATAAATCGAAGGTTTTACACTATTGGAGCTTCTCTTATTTTTCATGCCACATTTATCAACTATGAGCTGGGGAGATACGATGGGATCTGAGTTCCAATAGCTCCATTTTGGTGTCTTTGGATGCCTAAAGCCCCATACACACACGATAAGACTTTGTACAAACTTTCCCTTGGATTTTTTTACAAAGGGCGTTCGCCATACGTTTGTATTGCATACAGACGGCAGGACTTTTCCAGCCAACTTTCACCAAATCACATGGTTTTTCAGCTCTTTACCACCACCCTTTGGTCAACTTCTGTATTGTTGTCTGATATTGTGTCAATGTCGCCGCTTTTATCGGCGAGATTGACACCTTGCAAGCCGGGTTCACACTGGTGCGGGGATCCGACTTGGATCCCCGCCGATGCCAGGCACTGTCTTTGGTATGAATCTTGAGGGGGAACTCCACGCCAAATTTTAAATAAAAAACCGGCATGGGTTCCCTTAGAACCCTTAGATCTGGTATGGATTTTAAGGGGAACCCCTACGAATAAAAAAAGGGGATGGGGGTCCCCCCAAAATCCATACCAGACCCTTATCCGAGCGCCCGGCCGGTCAGGAAAGGGGGTGGGGACGAGCGAGCCCCCCCTCCTGAACCGTACCAGGCCACATGCCCTCAACATGGGGTGGGTGCTTTGGGGGAGGGGGGCACCCTGCGGCCCCCCACCCCAAAGCACCTTGTCCCCATCTTGAGGACAAGGGCCTCTTCCCGACAACCCTGGCCGTTGGTTGTCGGGGTCTGCAGGTGAGGGGCTTAACGTAATCCGGGAGACCCCTTTTATAAGGGGGCCCCCCCACTATTTGTGAAAGAGTATGGGGTACATCGTACCCCTACCCATTCACCTAGGGGAAAAAAGTGTCACTTTAAAAACCTGTGTACTGTGTTTTTTTATTAATTAATTAGGCAGCTCCGGGGGTCTTCCGACTTCAGGGGTCTCTCCGGCGTCTTCTCCCGCTGTCCGATTCTTCTCCGCTCTCTGGCCTCTTCTCCCGGTGTCTGGATCTTCTGCTGGCTCCTCCGCTATCTTCTGCCGCTCTTTTGCTAGCGGTGGCCCGGACTTCTGCATTGTCTTCTTCCCTCTTCTCTTCTTCCGATGTTGACACAACGCTCACTCCAGCTGGAATGCTCTCTGAGTGCTGCACAATGGACTTGTATAGGCGGTGACCCCGCCCCCTTATGAGGTCACAGTCCTGGGGCATGCTGGGACTGTGACCTCATAAGGGGGCATGGTCATGTCATCCGATGACCAGACCCCCTTATGAGGTCACAGTCCCAGCATGCCTCGGGACTGTGACCTCATAAGGGGGCATGATCATGTCATCCGATGACCACACCCCCTTATGAGGTCACAGTCCCAGCATGCCTCGGGACTGTGACCTCATAAGGGGGCATGGTCATGTCATCCGATGACCACACCCCCTTATGAGGTCACAGTCCCAGCATGCCTCGGGAGTGTGACCTCATAAGGGGGCAGGTCACCGCCTATATAAGTCCTTTGCGGCGCGCTCAGAGAGCATTCCAGCTGGAGAGAGCGTCGTGTCAACATCGGAAGAAGAGAAGAGGGAAGACGACAATGCAGAAGTCCGAGCCACCGCTAGCAAAAGAGCGGCAGAAGATCCGGACACAGGGAGAAGAGGCTAGAGAGAGGGGAGAAGACCCCCGGAGTCGGAAGAAGACCCCCGGAGCTGCCTAATAAATTATTTTATGTACTTTTTTTTTTAATTGACACTTTTTTCCCTAGGTGAATGGGTAGGGGTACGATGTACCCCATACTCATTCACAAAGGGTGGGGGGCCGGTATCTGGGGGCCCCCTTATTAAAGGGGGCTCCGAGATTCTGATAAGCCCCCCACCTGCAGACCCCGACAACCAACGGCCAGGGTTGTCGGGAAGAGGCCCTTGTCCTCATCGACATGAGGACAAGGTGCTTTAGAGTGGGGGGGCCGCAGGGCGCCCCCTCCCCCAAAGCACCCACCCCCCATGTTGAGGGCATGCGGCCTGGTACGGCGGGGGGGGGGGCGCTCGCTCGTCCCCACCACCTTTCCTGACCGGCCGGGCTGCGTGCTCGGATAAGGGTCTGGTATGGATTTTAGAGGGGACCCCCACGCTGTTTTTCCGGCGTAGGGGGTTCCCCTTAAAATCCATACCAGACTGAAGGGCCTGGTATTCCCCCAGAGGGGAATTCCCTCTCGTGCCCGGCGCAGTAGGAAAATGTGTTTTTCCTATTGCAGCCAGCGCGAGATGTACAGTACCCTGTCGCCGAGAACCAGCGCAATCGGATCGCGCTGGAAACATTCTCGCGGCTGCGTACTGTAGTTTGTACAAAAGTCCAATGCTTTTGTGTACACACGATCGGACTTTGCTCCATCGGACTTTTGTTACCAGAAAGTTTGTGCGTACACACGGTCGGATGTTGCTCCAAAACAGCTCATTTGCATGTTTGTTGTCAAAAAGTCCGATTGTGTGTACGGCCTTTAGACCACCCACGATTCCTGTATATGAGTCCATCTGTATAGCTCCGGAGGGCTATCTCTGTACAGGCTTCCCCTGATCCTCTGTAGTGGGGGGTCACTGCGCTCTGGTAAGCGGCTAATTTTATCACTGGTGGTGAACTACACACAACATTTCCCACGTCATGGAAGGCTTTACATGTCTCTCAAATTGATGGACTTTTTCCAATTTTTTATTTATTTGTTCACGGGTGTTTGATTACATGTTTGGACATCACATTATATGTTACATATATTTTTGTATTGATCAACCTAATTTTTCATATTTTTGGGACTGTATCGTTTTGCGGTTATCTGCTCATGTTGCATACATTTATGTCTCATGGGCAGCACTATTAATTGATTATACATCATTGAGCTAATGTTGTAGCGCGATTCTATTATCTATATACTTGCACTGTTTTTGTTGTGCAGGAGAATCGCTGCTTATACCATTCATATTGTTTACCAATTGTTCTAATTTTATATATTTGTGTTTTGGCACATTACTTTGATACACCTTAGCGCAGTTTCTTTTTCTTTTCTCTTTACAAAGAGTACAAATGGTTATCAGCTCACAAGATTTCTGGCAGGATCAACACTTTTTTTTTTTTTTTTTTTTTTTTTGTACTGATCAAGTCGATTTATAAAAGATTTTGATGGCATATTTGTGAGAACAAATACAACCAAATACAGTGCCTTGAAAAAGTATTCATGACCCTTAAAATTTTTCACGTTTTGTCATGTTACAACCAAAAACATAGATGTATTTTTTGGGGGTTTTTTTATGTGATAGACCAACACAAAGTGGCACATAATTGTAAAGTGGAAGGAAAATAATTGGTTTTCAAAATTTTTACAAATATGTGAAAAATGTGCCGTGGATTTGTATTCAGCCCCCCCTGAGTCAATACTTTGTAGAACTACCTTTTCACTGAAATTACAGCTGCAAATCTTTTTGGGGATGTCTCTACCAGCTTTGTACATCTAGAGCACAGGTGTCAAACACAAGGCCCTCCAGGCCATTTCATGTGGCCCTTACACCTCTCCTGCAACTGCAGGAGAGCTCCAGCCCTCCTCTGGTCCTCCAGACCCCTACTTTCTGCTTTCAAGCACGTGATCCAGCTTCTTCCCAGCAGCATAAGGAAAGGGGGTGCACTGTGATGTTAGGGAGAGTAGGGGACTCAACTTCTGATGGTGGGGTGGCTCTTGACATCTAATGTAAGGGGAGGGGATGCGCTGGACATCTAATCTTACAGATATAACTAGCCCTTTTGAGGATAATCATAATGCTGATGCGGCCCGCGATGAAATGGAGTTTGACACTCCTGATCTTGAGTGACCTTTTTGCTCATTCTTCTTTGCAAAATAGCTCAAGCTCTGTCAGATTGGATAGAGAGCGTTTGTGAACAGCAATTTTCAAGATTCTCAATTTGATTTAGTTCTGGACATTGACTGGGCCATTCTAACACATGAATATGCTTTGATCTAAACCATTCCATTGTAGCTCTGGCTGTATGTTTAGGGTCGTTGTCCTGCTGAAAGGTGAACCTCCACCCCAGTCTCATGTCTTTTGCAGACTCTAATGCCCCGTACACACGATGGGATTTTCCTACGGAAAGTGTGTGATAGGACCTTGTTGTCAGAAATTCCGACCGTGTGTAGGCTCCATCACACATTTTCCATAGGAATTTCCGTCACACAAAATTTGAGAGCTGGTTCTCAAATTTTCCGACAATAAAATCCGTTGTTGGAAATTCCGATCGTGTGTACACAATTCCGACACAAAGTGCCACACATGCTCGGAATCAAGCAGAAGAGCAGCACTGGCTATTGAACTTCATTTTTCTCGGCTCGTCGTACGCGTTCTACGTCACCGCATTCTTGACGTTCGGAATTTCCGACCAACTTTGTGTGACCGTGTGTATGCAAGACAAGTTTAAGCCAACATCCTTCGGGAAAGAAAAACCTGGATTTTGTTGTCAGAAAATCAAATTGTGTGTACGTGGCATAACAGGTTTTCTTCTAAGATTGCCCTGTATTTGGCTCCATCTATCTTCCCATCAACTCTGACCAGCTTCGCTGTCTCTACTGAAGAAAAGCATCCCCACAACATGATGCTGCCACCACCATGTTTCACGGTGGGGATGGTATGTTCAGGGTGATGTGCAGTGTTAATTTTGACATGTTTGTTGTGTCCCCCACATGGCTTCTCGCAAATAGGACTTCCTATGGCTTTCTTTCAACAATGACTTTCTTCGTGCCACTCTTTCATAAAGGCCAGATTTGTGGAGTGAACGACTAATAGTTGTCCTGTGGATAGATTTTCCCACCTAACTGTTGATCTCTGCAGCTCCTACAGAGCTACCATGGACCTCTTGGGTGCGTCTGATTGATTAATGCTCTCCTTGCCCGGCCTGTCAGTTTAGGTGGACGGCCATGTCTTAGCAGGTTTGCAGTTGTGCCATACTCTTTCCATTTTCAGGTGATGGATTGAACAGTGCTCTTGGGATAGGTTTTTTTTTTTATAACCTAACCCTGCTTTAAACTTTTCCACAACTTTATCCCTACCCTGTCTGGTGTGTTCCTTGGCCTTCATGATGTTTGTTCACTAAGGTTCTCTAACAAACCTCTGAGGGCTTCACAGAACAGCTGTATTTATAGTGAGATTAACCACTTCAGCCCCAGAAGAATTTGCCCCCTTCCTGACCAGGCAATTTTCTCTTTTGTTAAAGTGGTGTTCCGGCCGAAATTATACTTTTTAAATAAAAATACCCCTATAATACACAAGCTTAATGTATTCTAGTAATGTTAGTCAGTAAACGAAGGTCTGTTTTGTTAGTTTATACCAGTAGTTTGTTATTTTATAAACTTCCAGCAGGCCTTGGCCATCTTAAGTGTGGGCACCTGAAGCCAGACTGTATTTCTTCCTGGATCTCATCCTTGCAGATCTCGCACATGCTCAGTGCAGCACAAGCAGTGTAATGGGTTTCAGGTCAGGTTTCCATAGCAGCGGCAGTTTCAGAGGAAGTTGCCGCCCCTTCCCAGAAGGCATTGCAAACAGGAAATGATGCTATGGGCCGCGGCCAGGGAGGAGGAAGTGAAAAATTAATACAGCAGATATACAGTAGGTGCTGAGAAAAAAATTAAAAAATCCAATTTGTTTACAGTGCACAGTTTAGTGAGAGATGCTGAAGAGTTGTAAAAGTGGGTGGAACTCCACTTTAATTGACGGACACAGAGCTCCATTATTCAGAACCGTAGGGTTATATCACCCCCTACAGGAATAGGACACTAGGCAGAAAAGAGACTTGGCTACGCTTATGGGCAGTCCTAGGTGATAAACACCCTCTCTGCTATAGGCCTTCAGTTTTTTTTCTGCCTAGTCAGGAGTAAGACCCCTAGTTCTCTGGTCCTGGCAATTTTTTGTTTTTGCTTTTTAAACTACTTTTTTTTCTCTTGGATTTTTTCCTGTGAAATCAACTGCCGGACTGGGCGCCGGGCTGGACATTAAGGTCCAGTGGTCTCCCCAGTCTGGCCAGCGAGCACGTGCAGGCCGCGACATAGCCCCACTGGGCGGGGGCTGGCCCTATAAGTTAAACGTCTCGCAAGGTCGCTTACGACCGGGTCTCGGCCTGAGTCACAGCGCTCCTCATGGCCAACAGCCCCCCCACACTTCGGTGGCAAGGAGGATCTGTCTGGGAGTGTTATCAGCGCACTCGCTGGAGCAGTAAATAAGGGGCCCCCCTCCACTCCTTCTCTGGAGTGGTGTGGGGCGCGGGTACTCCCTGGGGTGGTCGGTCCCTCTGGGGTTCTCCTCCACATCCACCCCTTCCCCGCGAGGGGCCTTGGTGGATGCCCCCCCCCCGCGAGGGGCCTTGGTGGATGCCCCCCCCGTGAGGGGCCTTGGTGGAATTTGACCCTTCCTTAAAAGGCTGGTTAAAGGTTCTCATTTGTCTTGCAGTTCCACAGAAAACCGCGGGCTTTAACCACCTCAGTTGCTCAGTCTCTATGCATTAGCATTCCTGAGGAGTGGGCAAGAACAATGTGTGAAACTAATTATAGGATATAACTTCTTTGACCACTGGGCACTTAAACTCCCTTCCTAACCAGACCAATTTTCAGCTTTCGGTGCTCTCACACTTTGAATGACAATTACTCAGTCATGCAACACTGTACCCATATGAAATGTTTGTCCTTTTTTTCACACAAATAGAGCTTTCTTTTGGTGGTATTTAATCACCGCTGGGTTTTTTATTTTTTGCGCTATAAATAAAAGACTGAAAGCTCGGTAAAAAAAATAAATTCCTTGTTTCTGTTAAAATTTATTGGCAGAGTATTGGCAGAGAGCAGCGGGGGAGGGGGGAGGGAGGAACCGGCACATGGCATGACGCCAGTTTGTTTACAAGTGATGCTCTGTCATTTGACGGAGCGATCATTTGGTAAATGGCCGCTATCAGCGGCCATTTGCCATGATCCAGGGGGCGTGCGGGAGCGCGATTCTGTGAGGACGTCCATGGACTCCCACCCAGAATAAGCCGACCGTGCTGTAGCCGCCTTTCGGCTATAGCCCGGTTGGCATGTGGTTAACAGAAGATCAAATATTACATACACTTGTGTATATGTGTATATATTTTATTATATTCATTGAAAACCCAATGTTCTTCCTAATCAAGACCTATTGTAGTATAAAGAACTTGTAATCTTAACTAAAACATTACCTTTTACATCTTAAGAAATGTGAAACCTTTCTTCTCATTTGCCATGAGAGGATGGTAAGAACACAGCTCAAGCTAATTACTAACACATGTTGGCTCTCCATAGAAATTTTTATGAGGCTTATAACAATATGTATACTTTCACAAGTATAAAAGTATAAAAGTCTATATATAATTTCACTAAAAGATATATATATATATATATATATATATATATATATATATATATATATATATATATATATATATATATTCTCAATTATTCTGTAAAGATCTAATCCTCTAATAATAATTCATTTGTTAGTTGATAAATATTAGATTAAAGAAACTTTGTAACAGGCCTCGGTCGACGTCCCCTGTTTGGGACCTGTACGGGGCCTAAGGCGGTGGAGTTTTCAGTCGGTGGCCCCCCTGTGTTCTTTGCGTTTTCATAGGTGGCGCTTAGGCATATAGGCTAGTAAATGGCGCCCCCTGTCTCATTGGTCTTGACTGATCCCATGTCTGGCTCTGTCATCATGGATGTGGTCCACCTTGCGGGGTTGGTGGCCACACTCCCTGTCCTGTCAGTTAGTGAGGTTGTTCCTCCACAACTGCAGCCGCGCACAAGAAGGTGCTGGTTGTCTCCCTTATTACATCTGTGCGAGAAACTTTTTAAAATTGAAGGATGAAGCTGTGGCTGTCTCACATGGCAAAAGTGTTCCGTTCTCCCTCCTATTTTGGAATATTTGTTCGTAAAGACTGGGAGTGTCCAAAGTGTCCCTCTGTGGTTCCAAAGACGCTTTGCTGTGAAGTACCCCTTTGTGGGGTCCTTCAAAGAGTGGACTGTTCCACCAGTAGTGGATCCCCCTGTCTATAGGTTGCGCAAGGCGACCATGTCTCTGGTAGAGGAGCCTCCGGCTGACATACCTGGAGGGGGAGCAGATTCCCTCTTCTTTCGCTGAGTTGGCAGACCAGTTGGTCTGGGGGCTGCAGTTTGTATGCGATGCATCTTGGACGCAGTTCCCTTGGTTGCTAAGCTCTTTGTTTCTGCAGTGGTGCTTAGACATGTATTGGGGCTTAAGTTTTGGTCTGTGAACTGGGCTTCTAAAAAAAAAAAAAAAAAAAAAAAAAGCTCTGACTGGGTTACCATTGCAAGGCAATTGTCTGTTTGGGGCTACCCTGGATGACATTGTTACAAGTCTTACAGGAGGGAAGTGTAAATGTCTTCCACAGTCTGAAATGGGGGGGGGGGGGAGGGGAGGATGTCGTAGCGGATGCGGTCCTTCTTCTCGGCACACAATGGACCTGGTCTATCGAGTCGAGAGCGGGGCTCCCTAGACCCACGGACAAGGCCCATTCAGCATGAAGGCGTGCCCTCACCTATGTCCTAGTGTTCAAGCCTTGAACCCAGAAAAGGGTGTTTTTCCCTCCAATTGGCATCTGTCACCGGACTGTTGGCAGTTCTCCTTGGGGCTGTGCAAGCCCTGTTGCTTCAGGGTGTGGTTGTCCCGGTTCCAGTGGGTACAGAAGGTCAGAATGGAGTCCCTTCATCATGGGGACTTCTGGGCTTCTGTTGACATCACGGATGCTTATTTAAGCACTCCAATATGCGCCCGACACCAACACTTCCTCCATTTTACTGTGGTAAAAGAGCATCTTCAGCTTGCGGTGTTGACTTTTGGTCTCGCCTCCACTCCCCGCATACTCACAAAGCTGTTGGCCCCAGTTCTGGCATGGTTACATCAGCGGGGGATTGCGCTGCTTTGACTTGGCTCGCTATACATACCTCGGTTTTCAGTTGGCTTCTATACTACCTGAAGTCTGCTCCGGTTCCTTCCAGAAAATTGGATTATCTGGGCCCGACTCTGGTTTCATCTCTGGCCAGTGTTTCTTCCTCTGGACAAACTCCAGAAGTTGCATGCTGCGTTTCAACTACAGTTGTCTTGCAGGCGGGCCTCCCTGCAGTCCTGCATGTGGTTGTTGGGCCTTATGGTATCTACCTTCGAGGTGGTTCCATTTGCGCAGTTCCATACAAGCTCCTTTCATGTGAGATCCTGGCGTCAAGTGGCTTCTGGGCAATCAGATTCGGCTGAGCCAGAAAACCGGGGAGTCCCTGGTCTGGTGGCTTCGCTCTCCGGGATTTCAGCAGGGCACATCCTTTTTCCCCTTGTATTGGACAGTGGTCACCAACAATGCCAGTCTGTCCGGGTGGGGAGGTGTCCTGGGACTGCCTTCTGCTCAGGGTCGTTGGGCGCTGGAGGAATCCGGACTGCCGGTCAATTTCCTGGGATTTTGAGCGATCAAACTATGTATGAATCGTAGAGGTCGACTTCGGGGGCTCCTGGTACGGATCCAGTTGGACGATGCTAATCACCAGTGCTGAACAAAGAGTGTTGGCAGCTCTGATAGCAGCCAGCATCCTCCGGTGGGCAGAACGCCTTGCTCCCGCCCTCTCTACCGTATGCATTCTAGGAGTGGAAAATGGCAGGCAGTTGCCTCAGTCGGCTAGTGTCAGCTAGTGTTGGTCCATGGGGTGGTCCCTTCACCAGGACATGTTTCATCGAACATGTCTCCGATGGGGCACTCCCGAAATAGACCTGTTGGCGTCCTGACTTAAAGTGGTTGTAAACCCTTACAGACCACTTTTACCTACAGGTAAGCCTAGATTACGGCTTACCTGTAGGTGCAAGAAATATCTCCTAAACCTACACGGTTTAGGAGATATTTGCAAAAGACAGGCATCGATGTCTACGGCGCGCAGGCGCACTGAGCGTGCCGTTTCTAATGGCGATCGTGCCGTTAGTGGCGGCTCCCGTGTGCATGCGCTGTGATTGGCCGGAGACGCGATACCCGGAAGGAAGATGGACGCTTCGTGGAAGAGGGGACAGTGGTGACATCGCAGGCTCCTGTGTCAGGTAAGTGACACATAATGAGCTTCTATGTGATGCATAGTAGCCCATTATGCTTTACCTTTGCAGGGAAACAAAGAGGAAGTAAAACCCGTCAGGGTTTACTTCCTCTTTAACAGAACGGTACTGAGGTTTCTGACAAGGTCACGGGCTCCTCTGGTGGACACTGCAGATGCTCTGGTGGACTCGTGGGGCCAGTATAGTCGGATCTACGCCTCTCCTCTCAAGATTCTGCCGCGGCTCTTGCGCAGGATCGAGGCGGAAGGGATTCCGGGCATTCTAGTGGGCCCGGATGGTCTTGTCGGTCTTGGTACACTGACCTGGTGCGCTTGGTCGCTGACGTCCCTTGGCGACTGCCTCTCAGTTTCTACTGTCCCAAGGGCCGATCTTCCATCCTCCTTCAGTCGCTTCTTTTGAAGGCCTGGCTGTTATGAGCCAGGTGCTGAAGTTTTGACGCTGCTAACGGCTAGGAAGCCTTCCTCTGGGAAGATTTACTACAGGACATAGCATACATATCCTGGTGTGAGACGCTTACCAATTACCCTTGTTCTTTCTCGGTGGCTCGGATTTCGACCTTCCTTCACGGGGGGGGGGGGGTTGAGCAGAACTTGGCCTTAAGTACCATCAAGGGCCAGGTGTCGGCCTTGTCGGATTTCTTTGGCGTCCCCTGGTCTCGCACTCCCTGGTGCGTACTCTTAATCAAGGGGTTTGACATTTGCTTCCACTGGTGCAGTCGATTCTTCCACCGTGGGATCTACTCTTGGTGTATTTGGTTCTACAGGAGCCTCCCTTTGAAAATATTCTGTAGGTGCCTCTGCTTGTTCTGTCCCACAAGGTGGCTTTTTTTGGTTGCTATCACCTCTGCTCGCGGAGTGTTGGAACTGTAGGCATTACCATGTCATACTTCTTACCTGGTGATCCACAAAGATGAAGTTGTTTTTCACCCTTGTCCGTGGTTCCCTCCTCCTAAATTTCCTTTTTGACTAAGGACGGTGTATTGCCTTGTGTCACAGGTCAAAATATCCTAGGGCACAGGTGTCAAACACAAGGCCCGCGGGCCAAATCCGGCCCTCCAGGCCATTTCATGTGGCCCTCACACCTCTCCTGCAGCTGCAGGAGAGCTCCAGCCCTCCTCTGGTTCTCCTCCAGACCCCTACTTTTTGCTTTCAAACAATGCATCCAGCTTCTTCCCAGCAGCAGCATAAGGAAAGGGGATGCACTGTGATGTTAGGGAGAGTAGGTGACTCAACTTCTGATGGTGGGGTGGCTCTTGACATCTAATGCAAGGGGAGGGGATGCACTGGACATCTAATCTTACAGATACAACCGGCCCTTTTGAGGACAATCATAATGCTGATGTGGCCCATGATGAAATTGAGTTTGACACCCCTGTCTTAAGGGCTTTACCTTACATGCCCTGGATGTGTTTGGGCGATTCAGGTGTATTTGGCAGTCACAGGGCCTTTTTGGAGATCAGACTCACTGTTTGTGATCACGGACGGGCCAAAAAAGGGGCTGTCTGCTTCTTCTTCTGCGACCTTTCTAGATGGATCAGAAAGATGATGACTCTGGTCTATTCTATCAGGGGTTGAGTTCCTCCTTTCCCTGTTACGGTGCATTCTACTTGGCTGCTTATTGCTTCTTGGGCCTTCCATCAGGTGTCCGCTGCGCTGGTTTGCAAGTCGGCCACTTGGTTGTCGGTGTACACTTTCACAAAATTCTACAACGTGGATGTGCTGGCATCTGAGGATGCTTCTTTTGGCCGCAAGTCGTTGCAGGCTGCTGTTTAGAGGGTCTATTCCCTCTCGAAGGGGTATTGTTCAGGTTGGGCTCCAGTTTGTTTCTGTGTTGAGCTCCTGTTACCCGGTTGGCTCTTGTGTTAGCTTTGGGATTTTTCATTGTCCCACCCCTCATGTTTGGCACTGCTTTTGGACGTCCCTATGGTTCTGAATAATGGAGCGCTGTGTCTGTCAATGAACGAAAGAAAATGGGATTTTTGACTTGTCGTAAAATCCAGTTCATTGACAGACACGGCACCCATCCCTCTAAGGAGATTTGATGCTTCTGACATGGCTTGTTACTAAACTGAAGGCCTATAGCAGAGAGGGGGTGTATATCTCCAAGGACTGCCCATAGGCTTAGCCAAGTCTCTTTTCTGCCTAGTGTCCTACTCCTTGTAGGGGCCGATATAACCCTATGGTTCTGAATAATGGAGCGCTGTGTCTGTCAATGAACTCCAGAGAAGTGGATTTTATGGTAAGTCAAAAATCCCATTTTTTTTTTTTTTTTTTTTTTTGCGATCCAGCACTGCGTCGTTTTAACTAACAATTGCGCCATCGTGCGACACTGTTCCCAAACAATTTATGGCCTTTTTTCCCCCCACAAATGGAGCTTTCTTTTGTTGGTATTTGATCACCTCTGCTGTATTTATTTTTTGCGCTATAAAAAAAAGCGGCAATTTTGAAAAACAACACTATTTTGTACTTTTTGCTATAATAAATATCCAAAAAAAAAAAAAAAAAATTTCTTCATCCGTTTAGGCCAATATGTATTCTTCTTCATATTTTTGGAAAAAAAAATCGCAATAAGCGTATATTAATTGGTTTGCGTTTTATAGCGTGTTATAGCGTCTACAAAATAGGGGATATATTTATGGCATCTTTTATTTATTTATTTTACTAGTAATGACGGTGATCTGTGATTTTTAGCAGGACTGCAACATTGCGGCGGACAGATCGTACACTTTTTACACTTTTTTGGGACCACTGAAATTTTTACAGCGATCAGAGCTATAAATAGCCATTGATTACTTTATAAATGTCACTGACAGGGAAGGGGTTAACACTAGGGGGCAATCAAGGGATTAAATGTGTTCCCTCATTGTGTGTTCTAATTGTGAGGGGGTGGGACTGACTGGGGGAGGAGAGATATCGCTGTTCCTAAATACTAGGAACACACGATCTGTCTCTACTCCCCTGACAGAACCCAGGATTTGTGTGTTTATACACACAGATCCCCATTCTGATTCTGTCAGAAGTGATCGCGTGTGCCCGGTGGACATCGCGGCCGCTGGGCACGCACAATCGCCTTCTAAGTGAGCACTCGCCCCCTATACCTCTTAAAGCGGCCGCCGTACAGCTAGGGCGATTTGTGCAGGGGAGCCATACTGCAGCCGTCAAATGACGGGCGGTCAGCAAGTGGTTAAATTACACACAGGTGAACTTTATTTACTAATTGGGTGATTTCTGAAGGCAATTGGTTCCACTGAATTTTCGTTAGGGGTATCAGAGTAAAGGGGGGGCTGAATACAAATGCACCCCACACTTTTCAGCTATTTATTTGTAAAAAAATTAGAAAACCATGTATCATTTTCCTTCCACTTCTCAATTATGTGCCACTTTGTGTTGGTCTATCGCATAAAATCCCAATAAAATACATTTACGTTTTTGGCTGTAACATGACAATGTGGAAAATGTCAAGGGGTATGAATACTTTTTCAAGGCACTGTAGTTCATTAAGTTCCATTAATAGGGTTTAGATATGCATTATTATGCTAAAACATTTAGGCTGGGTTCACAGGACTCCTGTGCAATTCGCAGCTGCCCCGGAGATATGTGAACCGGCTCCATTGAGAGCTGGTCACAGTCTCCTGACATGCGAATTGGATGCGGTGAAATCCTCATCTAATTTGCACTAGTGTGAACCCAGCCTAAAGCTCAGCCACTTTCTAAGATCTGCTGATCTACTATAGGTTTAAGTGGAAGTCAACCCTAACACTTCTCCCCTACAATGAGTGTTGCCTACCTACCATATTGAAATTTACGGACACGACACCCAAATTTTACTGGCATTTTTAAAAATTCCAAAATTCGTTTTTTAAATGCAAATTTCAATATTTAGGCTACAAAAAATACAATATGCAATTAGCAATGTAATTGAAGGTAGATATTAAGGCAAAAAACATTTCTTATTTTATTTTTTAATATAGTAAGTAGCCCAGGGAAAGGACGCAAGAAATTACAATGGTCAGGCACACATACAGAACATGAAATTAACTCTAGAAAGGGAGAACACCGGAAGCGCCACCTAAGTGCAGTATTAAAAGCTGATTTTTAATGGCAAGGCATACAAGTACACTTACAAGAGCTAAGAAAAGTATAGGCTCATCTGTATTAGTAGTCCCGGGGACTCCTCGGGTTCGTAAGCGGTTCCTGGTGCGTGGCTATGTTGATAGCAGATCCGCAGCACGTCCTGTGGCCACAGGAGAGAGACCGGAACCAGCGTGGAATGAACAGAAGTGATGTCACAGGATCACATCCAGAGGCACCATCACAGGAAAGAGAGTTGGACTGGCAGGCTACGTGCTCGGAGCATCAGCTCCTTCTATTGGCCTGGGGTGGAAGTGACTGAGTACTATTTATATGTCCGCGCTGTGGGACAACAAATCACAGTGCAGAATAGTCTCTGGGCAGCAACACTAAAACAAAAAAATTTTCTAAATGGTTGCAGTTGGGTTAATGTGTCCGGATAAATTCAGATGACTAACAAGAATTGCGGCATAAGTTATACATAAAACAAGTATAAGAGAAATAAGTGATTAAAAGATTGATGTTCAGTTAACTAAAAAAAATTATATAAAAACTTATATAAATGCACACCCACATGCATATATGAAAAATACACAAGAAAAACCTATAAAACGCATGTGTACATACAGTCAGGTCCATAAATATTGGGACATCGACACTATTCTAATCTTTTTTGGCTCTATACACCACCACAATGGATTTGAAATGAAACGAACAAGATGTGCTTTAACTGCAGACTTTCAGCTTTAATTTGAGGGTATTTACATCCAAATCAGGTGAACGGTGTAGGAATTACAGCAGTTTGTATATGTGCCTCTCACTTTTTAAGGGACCATAAGTAATGGGACAATTGGCTGCTTAGCTGTTCCATGGCCAGGTGTGTGTTATTCCCTCATTATCCCATTTACAAGGAGCAGATAAAAGGTCCAGAGTTAATTTCAAGTGTGCTATTTTCATTTGGAATCTGTTGCTGTCAACTCTCAATATGAGATCCAAAGAGCTGTCACTATCAGTAAGGCAAGCCATCATTGGGCTGAAAAAACAAAACAAACCCATCAGAGAGATGGCAAAAACGTTAGGTGTGGCCAAATCAACTGTTTGGAATATCCTTAAAAATAAAGAACGCACCGGTGAGCTCAGAAACACCAAAAGACCCGGAACACCACGGAAAACAACTGTGGTGGATGACCAAAGAATTCTGTCCCTGGTGAAGAAAACACCCTTCACAACAGTTGGCCAGATCAAGAACACTCTCCAGGAGGTAGGTGTATGTGTGTCAAAGTCAACAATCAAGAGAAGACTTCACCAGAGCAAATACAGAGGGTTCACCACAAGATGTAAATAATTGGTGAGCCTCAAAAACAGGAAGGCCAGATTAGAGATTGCCAAACAACATCTAAAAAAGCCTTCACAGTTCCAGGAACAACATCCTATGGACAGATGAGACCAAGATCAACTTGTACCAGAGTGATGGGAAGAGAAGAGTATGGAGAAGGAAGGGAACTGCTCATGGAGGTGTGGTCTGGAGATGGCAGCGTAGGGACACGCGCTATCGGAGCTCCGAACACCCTCCAGCAAATCAGCCAGTAATGCAGCATTCCTTCCCGGCATGAGCGCCGCAGGAGAGAGGAAAGGAGAAGCGTATCCCTTGGTCAGAGATACAACATTACTTCCCCGGCACATGGTCCTTTGCCCTACGGAACCGTACAATAGACGCCCAGAGCGCTTCTTACCTCGAGCCGGCTATGGCAGTTCCTCCGGTCTCCCTGGCGGCGGTGAAATCTTCCTCTCCTCCCTCTCCTTCCTTCTCTCAGCTGCGCTTAAAGAAGCAGCTGACGACTGGGCCGTCAGAAGTGGGAGAAGTGGATATTAGGGCTCTCCTCCAGGCACTACCTACTTGAGCCGACATGGAAGAGCTGATCCTCCGTATGGAGGAAACATGCGACCTCTCTGGAGGAACGAGTATCACAGCTGGAACAGGCACAGAACCTACAAGCTTCACAGGTTTCCTCATTACAGCTCCATTTGGAACAACTTGAAGACCGGAGCCACAGCAATAATTTGCGATTACGGGGTATTCCAGAAGATACAGGTCAGGAGTCTCTACAATCTATAGTTATGACAATATGCCAGCAACTAGCTATCTCTGTAGCCCCTCAAGATCTTGAGTTTGACAGGGTGCACGGAGCCTTGGGTCCCCATCCAACAGACCCAAAGAGACCTAGAGATGTTGTATGCCGTATGCACCGTCATTCTCATAGGGAATCTATTTTGCGTAAGGCAGGGGACATTAATTTTAAATGAACCCTCATAAAAATATTAGCGGACCTATCCAGGGCTACCCTGCAACAGAGGGCGCTACTGCGCCTGTTATTGGACAAGATCAGACAAAAGGGGTTTACATATCGATGGGGGGTCCCCATCTCGCTAACTGTGAAAAAAAGGTCCTTTATCTTTTTCCCTACTTTGCCCTGCAGATCTACCAGGGCTGTTTGCCTTCCTGGAGACAGATACCATCCCGATCCCTAATTGGTTAAGACCAAGGCCGGGCTCACTGCCTTGTGGGGGGTCTGGTCCTCCCACACCGAATGATTGAGGAGCAAGGCAGGTTCCAGGAGGTTCTGGGAGAAGGTGCGCTTTGAGACGAACATGGACGAGGGTTGAAAAACAGGGCAAATTGAAGGAGGAAGAGAGGAGACAACAAGGATTCCCCCCCCCCCCCCTTTTTTTTTTTTTTTTGTGGGGGTCGCCTAGAGTATACCAGCATGTATATTGATAGAACTTTTTTTTTTTTTCTTACAAAAATCAAATGTGACGGGGGGGGTGTTTTTTTGTAGTGAGTTGGGGGGCTTCCCCGTTTTTAGATTTTGGGATTTTTGGATAATTTTATACACTTTGGTAATGGTCCATGTGTATGGTGAGAAGGAGGCACAGGAGGGCTCTATAGAGGAAACTGGGGAAGATATAACTTTTTTTTTTTTTTTTTTTTTTTTAACCAAGGACTAGAACGTCTTCAAAGTTGTGGTTTAACCGCTCAATACCTCATCCCTATTATACCCATTATAATGTATTTAGTTTAGTATATAAACTGGATGTAGATCTGTTTTATTTGTTTTATTTTAATTTGCATGATGGGGAGATGTGAGGAATGGAAACAGTTGGGAGCCCTGGGAGAGAAGGGGGGACTCGGGGTTTGAATATATTTTGAGGTTATATACATACATATACTATTTTCTTTTATAAGGAGGAAGGGCATGAGGGGGAGTTTTTGATTGATTTGTTTTTTTTTTTTTTATTATTTGGGAAGGTTTAAAAACTTAATGTTATGCCCCTCAATAAGGGGGAAGGACGTCTTATATTAAGTAGTATATCACCATAAACACTAGATATAGGTTGGAATTAGAACACTCGCTTATGGATTTTAGACTTATTACACATACATGGCACACAGGTTGTTGGAGTTTTTTTTTATATAATTTTTTGTTTTTTTGTGTTTTTATTTTTGTTGTACCATATACACACATGAAAGGTCATTTATATGGAGGAAAGGGCGGGTTGTTGTCTGGATAGGGGGACTCATGGGAGGTCCTTTCTGTAGAATTTGAGGTGGGAAATATGGGTCCTCCTGATCAGTGTTGTGTTTAGGGGAGGGGAGGAGGTAATTTACCCCACTCCGTGCCCCCCCCTCTCCACTTTCCCTTTTACTTTTTTTTCCTCCCTCATATGAAGTTATTATTGCTGTATTACATAGGCATAAAAATGTTTTTCTTTTTTCTTTTAAATGCTGGAGGGATGGGAGTTGGGAGCTCTATTACTCGGCTATCTCTAACCACTTCCCCATATAGGCCTGCGCTTACATGAACCGGAAAGGCTCAGTAGTAAGTGCCTCCCTTAGGGTAGTTAGTTGGGGTTTTATTTTTTTTTTTGGCGGGCTCGCCGCCTCTTTCTCCCCCTCCTTCACAGGGAGGATGGACACGGTAAATATAACTTCCCTAAATGTCAAGGGGCTTAATGTCCCTGAGAAGCGGAGGATGCTCCTCCAATGATTTGAGGAGCATCCTCCTCAAATCACGAACTCAGACAGATGTGGCGTTTGTACAGGAAATGCATTTTAAGAGGGGATTTTTTTAGCTAAAGTCTTCTTGAAGCTGACAGAATTTATGGAAGGCAAATTGATCCTTGGGGGAGACTTCAATCTCCCTCTAGATTCTAAGGTAGATACTTCATCGGGTACCTCTGCGGTTACGCCTGGTGTGAGGAAATGTGTTATGCAAACATTTTACGATCAGTAGTTGATTGACGCCTGGCGGATGATGCATGCGGGGGAGAGAGATTACACCTTTTTTTCCACCCCGCATCAGTCATATTCTTCTTCTTCGCTTTAAAGCTAAGGCATTAATACAAGCTGGTAGGAAAGTTTCATACGAAACAGGAGATAAATGTGGTAAATTATTGGCTAAGACACTCAGAACAACGTACGGTGCATATATACCCCATATAAAAGGGAATAAGGGACAGATATTCACTAAGCCAAAAGATATTGTCCAGGTATTTGGGGAATTTTATTCGTCCCTATAAACTTCCACCATCTTTTATATAGCAGCTGCTTCTCTAGAGGAGTATCTTGCCTCTGCACAGCTGCCCTGTTTATCACCTCAGGCCAGCTGTGAGTTGGAAGCTCCAATAACAATTGAAGAACTGCAAAAAGTAGTGAAGAGTGTTAAACCTGGGAAAGCACCCAGACCTGATGGATTTAGTATACAATATTATAAGACTCTTCTGCCACTGTTAGGACCATACATGATCAAAGTTTTTAACACACTGGGGCAGCCCGTTAAGTACCCTTCGGCTGCACTATTGACACACATATCAGTTATTCCAAAAGAGGGGAAGGATCCAACTGATTGTGGCAGTTATCGGCCAATCTCCTTACTTAACGTGGACTTGAAAATCTTTACTAAATTACTCGACTCTCGTCTCCAATCCCAGCTCCCCCAGTTGTTACATCTGGACCAAGTGGGTTTTATCCCCTAGCGCGAAGCGAGAGACAATACTATTAAAGCGCTTAATTTGATACATTACCCGTATCGTACTGGTACTCCTTGTGTATTCTTAAGTACTGATGCAGAGAAAGCATTCGACAGGGTGAACTGGAATTTTATGTTTGAGGTGCTGAAGCATATGGGCTTTGGGGATCAGATCCTGCAATGGATTACCAGTGTATACTCTGTACCACAGGCAATGGTAAAGGTTAATGGGGTATTTTCAGAACCTTTTTCTATCTCAAACGGCACCCGTCAAGGGTGTCCCCTCTCACCCCTGTTATTTGCCCTTTCGTTGGAGCCTTTCTTGAATAAAGTCCGGCTGAACCCCGATTCGGGGTTAGAAATAGGAGACTCTGAATATAAAATCGCAGCCTACGCTGATGATTTAGTTTTTTCAATGACCAATCCACAGGTTTCACTAACCTTATGAAGGAAATAGAGAGCTATGGAATTCTATCAAATTTTAAGATAAACTATACTAAATCTGAAGGTATGGGGATTGCCTTACCTCCTCTTCTGCGCCATACTTTACAATCCAATTTTAAATTTAAATGGGCAACATCTATATTGAAGTATCTGGGTACATATATCCCGTCAAACCTGACCAATATTTTTTCACTGAATTTTTTACCATTGCTTAGCTCGATTCGCATCCTGCTAGATAAATGGCATCGGGGATTGCACTCATGGTTTGTTCGTTGTAATATTATTAAGATGAGCATACTACCAAAATTTCTGTATTTGTTCCAGAGATTACCCATTGCCATTCCAGCAGCTTTCTTCTGCCAAATGAAAACGCTTTTGACTAAGTTCATATGGTCTCACAAACAACCCTGGGTTTGCAGATGACTTTTGACGATGCCGAAATGCAATGGTGGAATAGTGGTACCGGCTGCACTTAAATATTATCAAGCTTTTCACCTTGGCAGAGTGGTCGATTGGTGCAGACACAGAGGTTTTAAATTATGGACAGTTATTGAGCAACAGTCTAGTCCGATCCTGCTATATAAGGCAATTTGGTGTTACGTGGACTTACCAGCCTCCCTTAAGATGCATTCTACTATAGGCCCTACTTTTAGAATAGGATCTTTGATCTGTAGGACTTCCAGACTCTCTTCTATACAATCACCATTGTTCCCTATATTGGGAAACCCTAGTTTCCCTCCAGGTGTAGAGACGGGCCCTTTCCGTAGCTTACTAGATAGGGGACTTTTTCAAGCCTCCCATTTTCTGGAGGCCGATAACTGGCCCACGATTGCTATATTGATGCAACCAGAGGGTTGATACAGACTGAAATTCTAGCAAGCATTGCAGCTATGTCATTATTTTCGAGCATTAGGACTGCCGGAGAATTGCAGGCGACAGCAGACACAGTATGATATATATTGCGAGGGGGGAGAGCCTCCCTGTAACACTCTCTTCAAGATATATTCCTTGCTGGTAGCGCCTTCGGAGGATTTTCTGTTACCGAGTCTCAGTAAATGGGAAAGAGATCTGAATAGGACATTTACATCTGCCCAGCGTCACAATATAATTTATCTTTCGTTGAGTTCATCTATCTGTACACGTATTCAGGAGATGAATTACAAACTATTGACGTGATGGTACCGCACACCGTCGGTGCTTTGTAAGATCTTTCCAGAAATGGCAGATTGCTGTTGGCAATGCCAAGAGGAACAGGGTACCTTATTTCATATTTTTTGGCTCTGCCCTAAGGTTAAACAGTATTGGTCCAAAGTACAGAAGATCGTACAAAAATTTACGGATCACCCAATACTGGAAGACCCTGCTTTCTTCCTGTTAAATTGCTCACAAATACCACCCCAGACATATAGGAAATCAGTTTTGTGCCACCTGGTTAATGCTACTAAAGCATGTATTACTCTAGGTTGGAAAGATCCTAACCCTCCCACTATCGCTATGTGACTCAACAAGGTTAAGAATATTAATGCAATGAAGGACCTAGTGCACACTGCACAGGACAGAAGAGAACAATATACTAAAATATGGTCACACTGGGAAAAATGTATATATTCAGATGAAGGGAAGTTACTTTTGGAAAGTTGATTAGGAGAATGAGGTATTCCTCTCTAGAGCTAATACAAGTGTGCGGTCCTCTCCCTGGAGAGAGAGAGGTGGGGGAGAAAATTATAGATATATGTTTTTTTGGGGTTTTTTTTGGGAGGGGAAAAGAGAAAAGGGGAGTTAGATAACCGTTGGTGTTTGTTATGGTGCATTAATCTGCCATATAATATTATGTTCTGAAATTGGTGAATTGGATATTTATGTTGTTGTATATTGAATTTGATATTGTATTCAATGGATTCTTGGCATCTCTGTATAAATAAAGAATATTAAAAGGAACTGCTCATGATCCAAAGCATACCACCTCATCAGTGAAGCATAGTGGTGGTAGTGTCATGGCGTGGGCATGTATGGCTGCCAAAGGAACTGGTTCTCTTGTATTTATTGATGATGTGACTGCTGACAAAAGCAGCAGGATTAATTCTGAAGTGTTTCGGGCAATATTATCTGCTCATATTCAGCAAAATGCTTCAGAACTCATTGGACGGCGCTTCTCAGTGCAGATGGACAATGACCCCGAAGCATACTGCGAAAGCAACCAAAGAGTTTTTTTAAGGGAAAGAAGTGGAATGTTATGCAATGGCCAAGTCAATCACCTGACCTGAATCCGATTGAGCATGCATTTCACTTGTTGAAGACAAAACTGAAGGGAAAATGCCCCAAGAACAAGCAGGAACTGAAGACAGTTGCAGTAGAGGCCTGGCAGAGCATCACCAGGGATGAAACCCAGCATCTGGTGATGTGTATGTGTTCCAGACTTCAGGCTGTAATTGACTGTAAAGGATTTGCAACCAAGTATTAAAAAGTGAAAGTTTGGATGATTGTTAATCTGTCCCATTACTTTTGGTCCCTTTAAAAAGTGGGAGGCACATATTCAAACTGTTGTAATTCCTACACCGTTCACCTGATTTTGATGTAAATGCCCTCAATTTAAAGCTGGAAGTCTGCAGTTAAAGCACATCTTGTTCGTTTCATTTCAAATCCATTGTGGTGATGTATAGAGCCAAAAAGATTAGATTTGTGTCGATGTCCCAATATTTATAGACCTGACTGCATATAGCCCTTTCATGACTAAGCCTATTTTTGAAATTTGGTGTTTACAAGTTAAAATCCATATTTTTTGCTAGAAAATTACTTAGAACCCCCAAACATTATTATATATATTTTTTAGCAGAGAATCTAGAGAATAAAATGGAGATCGTTGCAATATTTTATATCACATGGTATTTGTGCAGCAGTGTTTTAAACGCAAATTTTTGGGAAAAGGGACAATTTCATGAATTTTAAAAAATCCATACAGTACAGTTTCCCCAATTTTTTTTGTATAATGTGAAAGATGATGTTACGCCAAGTAAATAGATACCAAACATGTCACGCTTTATAATTGCACGCACTCGTGGAATGGTGACAAACTACGGTACCTAAGAATTTCCATAGGCGACGCTTTAAATTTTTTTTTAAGGTTACCAGGTTAGAGTTAGAGTAGGTCTAGTGCTAGAATTATTGCTCTTGATCTGACAATCGCGGCGATACCTCACGTGATTTGAACACCGTTTACATATGCGGGCGTTACTTCCATATGCGTTTTCTTTGCTGCGCAAGCTCGCGGGGACGGGGGCGCTTTAAAACATTTTTTTTTTTTTTTTATTTTTATAAAATGTGTTTTTAAAAAAAAAAAAAAATTTTTTTTGATCACTTTTATTGCTGTCACAAGGAATGTAAACATCCCTTGTGACAGTAATAGGTGGTGACAGGTACTCTTTATGGAGGGATCGGGGGTCTAAAAGACCCCCAATCCCTCCTTTGCACTTCACAGTATTCAGAGCGCCAAAAACGGCGATTGTGAATACTGTGTATCTTTTTAAAACCGGCGCCATTGGCAGCCGAGTAAACGGGAAGTGACGTCATGACATCGCTTCCGTGTTTACAATGAGAAGGCTGGAACGAAGCCGCCCACAGCTTCGTTCCAGCCCACCCCCAGCCGCCCCCCCCCCCCCCCGCTGCTCCGGTGTAACAGCCGAGCGGCTTTTAGCCGCATCGGTTGTTATATCTGGATAGCCGATCTCCGGCTCTAAACAACGGTACCGGGATGATGCCTGCAGCTGCGGCAAGCCGAGTAGGCACATCTGCGTACGCTCGGCGGGAAGGGGATAGATACACTAGTAAAAATCCATATGGACATGTTCAGATGGCTCAAAGGAAGCAACAAGGCACGGATACAACCGATTAAAACTCACTTGTAAAATATAAAATAAAACCTTATTACTTGACCACAAGAATAGAGTGCTAGATGAGGGGCTAAAATATACGGTTAATGTGTCATGGGAATAACTCGCACAAGGGCGGAGACCATGGGTATATTAGAAGAAACACACATAGGTTTACCTAAATGGCTAAGAAGGGATGGTTATGTCTGTATAAGGCAAAACCATATGTACATACATACATCTAATTGCACATATGTATACTTGCATGCGTGTACATAACCATACACGCGCATGCACATGTAAACACATATACATACGCGTGAATATCCATCATATAGAAAGGGATAAGAACAATTTACTTTAGGATATTAAAAACATATGTAAAGTACAACTATTATTACTACCACTATATGGGCCTTAACGATACTGTACTTACTATGGTTGTGGATCATAGATGGGATAGGTCTGCTACAAGAAAGACGACATTGTGGTGTTAATAGGAGGGGTAGGTGTGTGTGTGTGTGTGTGTGTGTGTATGTATGTATATGTATATATATATATATATATATATATATATATATATATATATATATATATATATATATATATATATATATATATATATATATATATATATAATAAATATATATATATATATATATATATATATATAATTTATTTAGGGATGAGCCGAACACCCCCCTGTTCGGTTCGCACCAGAACATACGAACAGGAAAAAAAGTTTGGAAGAACACCGTTAAAGTCTATGGGACACGAACATGAATAATCAAAAGTGATAATTTTAAAGGCTTATATGCAAGTTATTGTCATAAAGTGTTTGGGGACCTGGGTCCTGCCCCAGGGGACATGGATCAATGCAAAAAAAAGTTTTAAAAACGGCCGTTTTTTGGGGAGCAGTGATTTTAATAATGCTTAAAGTGAAACAATAAAAGTGTAATATCCCTTTTAAATTTCGTACCTGGGGGGTGTCTATAGTATGCCTGTAAAGGGGCGCGTGTTACCCATGTTTAGAACAGTCTGACAGCAAAATGACATTTCAAAGGAAAAAAAGTCATTTAAAACTACTCGCGGCTATTAATGCATTGCCGGTCCGACAATACGCATAAAAGTTCATTGATAAAAATGGCATGGGAATTCCCCACAGGGGAACCCCGAACCAAAATTAAAAAAAAAAAGACGTGGGGGGTCCCCCCTAAATTCCATACCAGGCTCTTCAAGTCTGGCAGTGAAATGGTAGTACTTTTGTACCCCCTTACCATTTCACACAGGGGGGAGGGCCGGGATCTGGGGGTCCCCTTGTTAAAGGGGGACTTCCAGATTCCGATAAGCCCCCCGCCCGCAGACCCCCACAACCACCGGCCAGGGTTGTGGGGATGAGGCCCTTGTCCTCATCAACATGGGGACAAGGTGTTTTGGGGGGCTACCCCAAAGGACCCTCCCAATGTTGAGGGCATGTGGCCTGGTACGGTTCAGGGGGGGGGGCGTTCTCTCTTTTCCTGCGGCCTGCCAGGTTGCGTGCTCGGATAAGGGTCTGGTATGGATTTTTGGGGGGACCCCTTGCCTTTTTTTTTTTTTTTTTTTTTTTGTCCGGGGTTCCCCTTAATATCCATACCAGACCTGAAGGGCCTGGTATGGAATTTGGGGGGAACCACATGCATTTTTTAAAACATTTTGGTTCGGGGTTCCCCTGTGGAAGAATCCCATGCCATTTTTATCAGTGAACCTTTATGTTTATTGCCGGACCGACAATTCATTATAGCCGCGAGTAGGTTTAAATGACTTTTTTTCCTTTAGAAATGTCATTTTGCTGTCAGACTGTTCTAAACACGGGAAACATGCGCCACTTTACAGGCATACTATAGAAACCCCCCAGGTACGAAATTTAAAGGAATATTACACTTTTATTGTTTCACTCTAAGCATTATTAAAATCACTTCTCCCGAAAAAATGTCAGTTTTTAAAACTTTTTTTTGCATTGATACATGTCCCCTGGGGCAGGACCCAGGTCCCCAAACCCTTTTTATGACAATACCATGCATATAAGCCTTTAAAATTAGCACTTTTGATTTCTCCCATAGACTTTTAAAGGGTGTTCCGCGGCATTCGAATTTGCCGCGACCACCCCAAATTGTTCGGCGAACTTGCGAACAGCTGATGTTCGAGTCGAAGCTCATCCCTAATAAAAGTGTGTGTGTGTGTGTGTTATATATACACAGTCATGCCCGAAATTGTTGGCACCCCAGAAATTTTTCCAGAAAATCAAGTAACACATGCTTTGCTATACACATGTTTATTCCCTTTGTCTGTATTGGAACAAAACAAAAAAAGTGAGGAAAAAAGCAAATTGGACATAATGTCACACAAAATTCCAAAAATGGGCTGGTCAAAATTCTTGGCACCCTTTCAAAATTGTGGATAAATAAGATTGTTTCAAGCATGTGATGCTCCTTTAAACTTGAAAGCAGATAAAAAGGAGAGAAGTTCACTTAGTCTTTGCATTGTGTGTCTGTGTGTGCCACACTAAGCATGGACAACAGAAAGAGGAGAAGAGAACTGTCTGAGGACTTGAGAACCAAAATTGTGGAAAATTTTCAACAATCTCAAGGTTACAAGTCCATCTCCAGAGATCTAGATTTGCCTTTGTCCACAGTGCGCAACATTATCAAGAAGTTTGCAACCCATGGCATTGTAGCTAATCTCTCCTGGGCGTGGACGGAAGAGAAAAATTGAAAGGTTGCAACGCAGGATAGTCCATATGGTGGATAAGCAGCCCCAAACAAGTTCCAAAGAAATTCAAGCTGTCCTGCAGGCTCAAGGAGCATCAGTGTCAGCGCAAACTATCCGTCGACTTTAAATTGAAATGAAACGCTATGGCAGGAGACCCAGGAGGACCCCACTGTTGACACAGACATAAAATAGCAAGACTACAGTTTGCCAAAATCCTTCTGGGAAAACGTCTTGTGGACAGATAAGACTAAGATAGAGCTTTTTGGTAAAACACATCATTCTACTGTTTACCGAAAACGGAATGAGGCCTACAACGAAAAGAACACCGTACCTACAGTGAAATATGGTGGAGGTTCAATGATGTTTTGGGGTTGTTTTGCTGCCTCTAGCACTGGGTGCCTTGAATGTGTGCAAGGCATCATGAAATCTGAGGATTACCAAAGGATTTTGGGTCACACTGTAGAGCCCAGTGTCAGAAAGCTGGGTTTGCGTCTGAGACCTTGGGTCTTCAGCAGGACAATGACCCCAAATATACGTCAAAAGCACCCAGAAATGGATGGCAACAAAGCGCTGGAGAGTTCTAAAGTGGCCAGCAATGAGTCCAGATCTAAATCCCATTGAACACCTGTGGAGAGATCTTAAAATTGCTGTTGGGAAAAGGCTCCCTTCCAATAAGAGAGACCTGGAGCAGTTTGTAAAGGAAGAGTGGTCCAAAATCCAGGGTGAGAGGTGTAAGAAGCTTATTGATGGTTATAGGAAGCGACTGATTGCAGTTATTTTTTCCAAAGGGTGTGCAACCAAATATTAAGTTAAGGGTGCCAAGAATTTTGACCAGCCCATTTTTGGAGTTTTGTGTGACATTATGTCCAATTTGCTTTTTTCCTCCCTTTTTATTTTTTTTTTTGTTTTTGTTCCAATACAAACAAAGGGAATAAACATGTGTATAGCAAAACGTGTTACTGCAATACTTTTCTGTGAGAAATACTTAATTTTCTGGGGTGCCAACAATTTCACCTCTGGCATCTTCCCCGATGCTCTAAAACATGCACTGGTCACCCCCATATTCAAAAAGCCGTCCTTGGACCCTACCAATCTTAACAACCTACGCCCAATCTCCTTGCTCCCCTTTTCCTCTAAACTCCTTGAACGCCTGGTTTACAACCGAGTGACCACCTCATTAAAAACAACCTTCTTGATCCCCTTCAATCTGGATTTCGCCCTCAGCACTCCACAGAAACTGCTCTTTTAAAACTCACAAATGACCTACTAACTGCAAAAACCAACGGACACTATTCTGTACTCCTACTTCTGGATCTTTCAGCTGCCTTTGACGCGGTTGACCACCCCCTCCTCCTCAAAAAACTTTACTCCCTCAGTCTCCGTGACTGTGCTCTTCAGTGGCTCTCATCCTACCTATCCCAACGCACCTTCAGTGTCACTTACAATTCTACTTCCTCCACTCCTCTTCCCTTCTCTGTCGGGGTCCCCCAAGGTTCTGTTCTTGGACCTCTTTTATTTTCAATCTACACCTCTTCCCTGGGTCAGCTGATAGCCTCTCACGGCTTTCAATATAATTTCTATGCTGATGACACACAAATCTATCTCTCCACCCCTCAACTCACTCCATCAGTCTCCTCACGCATCACTAACTTACTAACCGACATATCTGTATGGATGTCACACCACTTCCTCAAACTCAACTTGTCCAAAACCGAGCTTATAATATTTCCTCCCCCACGTTCCTCTTCCCCCGACTTCTCTGTCAAGAGCAATGGCAAAACCATCCACCCGTCCCCACATGTCAGGGTACTAGGTGTTATCCTGGATTCTGAACTCTCCTTTCAGCCCCACATCCAATCACTTTCCAAAGCTTGCCGCCTCAACCTCCGCAACATCTCTAAACTACGTCCCTTTCTAACCAATGAAACCACAAAGCTCCTGATTCACTCCCTGGTTATCTCTCGCCTTGACTACTGCAACTCACTCCTTATTGGCTTACCTTTAAACAGACTATCCCCCCTTCAGTCCATCATGAATGCTGCTGCCAGACTCATCCACCTTACAAACCGCTCAGTGTCTGCTACCCCTCTCTGCCAATCCCTCCATTGGCTACCACTCGCCCAACGAATTAAATTCAAAATACTAACAATAAGTTACAAAGCCATCCACAACTCTGCCCCAGCTACATCACTAACCTAGTCTCAAAATACCAACCTAATCGCCATCTCCGTTCCTCCCAAGACCTCCTGCTCCCTAGCTCCCTCATCACCTCCTCCCATATCCGCCTCCAGGACTTCTCCCGAGCCTCGCCCATCCTCTGGATCTCCCTACCTCAATCTGTCAGACTGTCTCCAACTTTATCCACTTTTAGGCGATCCCTGAAAACTTTCCTCTTCAGAGAAGCCTATCCTGCCTCCATCTAACAACTGCACTATTTTCTCCATTAGCTCATCCTCCACAGCTATTACCCTTTTGTATCACTTGACCCTCCCTCCTAGATTGTAAGCTCTAACGAGCAGGGCCCTCTGATTCCTCCTGTATTGAATTGTATTGTACATGTACTGTCTGCCCTAATGTTGTAAAGCGCTGCGTAAACTGTCGGCGCTATATAAATCCTGTATAATAATAATAATAATTTCGACCATGACTGTATATAAACACAGATGCAAAACGTGTATCTTTTTATAGGTTGCAAAGAGGGTCTCGTTGGGCAAGAGAGGCTTACAAGACTGTGTGTACCTCAACCCTTGCACTAGAGACACAGACTACGACCATCACGGCCAACTCCTTTCACAGAAATTTATTGATAAAGGCTACTCTATTTCATTAGTAGATCAAGCTTTTGAGAACTATCGTAGCTTGCCAACTGATTCTCGTATACTATCGCCACCAACTGCTAAACAACCCATGAGATTCATTACACAATTTCATACCAAATACAAAAGAAATGTAAAAAATCCTAGCTGCACACTGGTCCATCTTACTTTAAGATCCTCATCTAAAAAATACCGTTGCCACCAAACCTAAAATAGGATATAGGAAGGCAAGAAATATCAAGTCGAATTGCCCCAAGTAAAATCAAGTTCATTCGATATCACTCTCTTTAAGAGAGTGCTCCTAATCTCAGCTCATTACCTGTATTGAAGACACCTGGGAGCCAGAAATCTTGCTGATTGATAGGGGATCAAATACTTATTTCACGCATTAAAATGCAAATCGATTTATACATTTTTTTTTAAATTTTTTTTTTTAATGCATTTTTCTGGATAGTTTTTGTTCTGTCTCGCACTGATAAAATAAACCTACCATTAAAATTAAAAACCGATCATTTTTTTTTTTTTTGTCAGTGGGCAAACTTACAAAATCAGCAGAGGATTAAATACTTTTTTCCCTCACTTTAGCTGTGCTGGGCTTTGAGTGAAGATTAGCAATGGAGAAGGGAGCTGGACATGGAGGGGGATGTAACTGTCAGTGCAGCTTGAAGTGTTTGTAACTTAAAAAAAAAAAAAGAGATCCTGTTCCCTTATAGCAGTAAACAAAACAGTGCTTGTGCTGTCTAACCTGCCCCTCTCTAAGCTGTAAAAAAAACCTGAGTGATCCTGCCAGTTCCTGTGTCCTCCTCTGTGTACTGACCACGATAATCATGGCTGCTTAGCCCTGACTACCGTGGTCAGTTTGCGTCTCTCCGTCAACCCCTGCTCTCCTCTGTACTCCTCCCCCTCCCTCCCTGCCTGTCAGCTCCTGTGTCTGTGTGAGCCATCTCCGCGCCACCCTCCTGCCGCTATTTGTAGTTAAAAAAAAAAGTTTAACCACTTCCTGTCGGCAGTACGTCATATAGTGTCATGGACTTTGAGTGGGAATATCCAGGATAATGCAGTTACACGCATCATCCAGATATCATTTTTTCCTCCGGCGATTCTGTGCACCGTAAGAACAATCGTAACAGCATTTCAGCCCTCCGGTGCTTCTCCCGGGTACAATCGGCGAACCAGAGAAGGAATCCACCGCCGGCGGAAGTTGGCCGTAGAGATTTCCGAGGGACAGATGGTCCCCGGAAATCTCTGACTGTCGGAGGCCCGGGCACGATGTTATGACATCATGTCTGGGCTGGCGGAAGTAAACAAAGCCGAGGACGCAGCTGGAAAGCCTGAGAGAGTTTTTTTGTTGTGTGTGTTTTTTTTTTTTTTTTTTTTATCTCAGCCTTTCCAGCCTGGAGGAGAGATGTGAGGTCTTATTGACCCCACATCTCTCCATATATTTTGTTATAAAATTTTAAAAAGGGTAATTTTTTCTCCTTCATTGATGTACGCTGATGAGGCGGCACCAATGGGCACTGATAGGTGGCAGTGATGGGCACTGATGGGGGCACATATGGGCATTGATACGTGGCACTGGTGGGAACTGTGATGAGGCAATGTAAGGTGGCACTGGCAGGGGGGTATTGGTGGCAAAATTGAGGCATTATTGCCTCCTCCTCTTCGGGACCGATGTCCGTTGCTGGTGAGCCGGTGATTGGCTTTTTTTTCTCCTCGCACTATCAGCGCGAGGAGAGAAAAAAAACGATCACAGAGCTTTTGTTTTGATCATGTGATCAGCTGTCATTGGCTGACAGCTGATCACGTGGTAAGGGGCCAGAACCGGCCCCTTACTTGGATCGGTGATCACCCGAGTCTCGGTGACTCGGTGATCACAGCGCGCACAGGGGAGGCCGTCATATGACGGCCTCCCGGGAATTCAGGTCCGCGCTGTAGCCGTCATTCGGCTATAGCGCGGATATCAAGCGGTTAAAGCGTAACATGTTTGGTATCTATTTACTCAGCGTAACATCCTATTTCACATTATACAAAAAAATTGGCCTAACTTTACTGTTTTTTTTTTTTTTTTTTTTAAACACGTTTGAAAAATCGCTGTGCAAATACTGTGTGACATAAAAAGTTGCAACGACTGCCATTTGATGACCTAGGGTCTTTGCTTAACCACTTCCTCCCAGCCCATAGCAGATGACGGCCGGGCGGTGGTTCAGTTATCCTGACTGGGCGTCATATGACGTCCAGCAGGATAACATGCCGCCGCGCGCCCACATCGTGGCGATCGGTGGAGCGGTGTGTCAGTCTGACACACCGCTCCACCGATCTTGGTAAAGAGCCTCAGGCGGAGGCTCTTTACCACGTGATCAGCCGTGTCCAATCACGGCTGATCACAATGTCAATAGGAAGAGCTGTTGATCGGCTTTTCCTTCACTCTGACAGACGCGAGTAGAGGAGAGCCGATTGGTGGTTCTCCTGATGGGGGGGTCTGTGCTGATTGTTTATCAGCACAGCCCCCCCCTCAGATCACCACACTGGACCACCAGGGATCGCCACTAGGACCACCAGGGAAGGGGGCAACATGTGGATGGCCAGGTATGTACCCCATGGCCATCCACATGTGCCCAATCTGTGCCAATCAGTGCCCACAAATGGGCACTGATTGGCACCAGTATATAGCACTGATGCCCAGCAATGCCACCCTTAGGGGCATCAGTGCCACCCATCAGTGCCCACCTATCAGTGCCCATCCGTGCCACCCATAAGTACCCATCAATGCCACCTACAAATGCCCATCAGTGCCACCTCATCGGTGCCCATCAGTGCCGCTGTATCAGTGCCCGTCATTGAAGAAGAAAACGTACTTATTTCCAAAAATTTTTAACAGAAACAAAGAAAAACTTCTTTTTTTTTTTTTTCAAAATTTTCGGTCTTTTTTTATTTGTTGCGCAAAAAATAAACCGCAGAGGTGACCAAATACCACCAAAAGAAAGCTCTATTTGTGGGAACAAAATGATAAAAAAATTGTTTAAGTACAGTGTAGCACGACCGCGCAATTGTCATTCAAATTGCGACAGTGCTGAAAGCTGAAAATTGGCCTGGGCGGGAAGTGGTTAAAAAACATCATGTTTGGGGGTTCTGAGTAATTTTCTTAAAGGAAAAAAAAATTATGATTTCTACATGTAGGCGCGAAGTGCCAGAATTGGCCCAGATGGGAAGTGGTTAATTGTCACTGGCACCCCTTCTGTTTTATCCAGGGATAATGCACTGTGGAAGTCTTTTTTTTTTTTATAAATTAAGCCTCCATATGGATTTTTTTTTGTTTCAGCTACATTCAGGCTGGTCACGACTCCCGGCTGTTCTGCTACTCCGATCAAGGGCTACAGTGGGAGGGGCCAAGATCTCCCTCTTACTTCAGCCGGGGAGGTTACTATTTAGAGGCTTAGTTTATAAAAAAAAAAAAAAAAAAAACTTTACACAGTGCATTATCCCTAGATAAAATGGAGGGGCTGCCAGTGAATCATTTTGAAAGGTAACAACCACTTTAAATAAGTATGATGTCTGGTAAATGAAGATTACAGTGATATCGTACAGTCAGTCACGTGACCAGCATAATGCAGCCTAAAAATGAAAAAAAAAGGACAACCAAGGTTGACATTTAAAATATCAGCATCACTGTTTGTTTGTTGTTTTGTTTTTTTTTTTTTTTAAATACATTTTGATAATTCCACACACTTTCCCACTGGTTATTCAGAGGCTTATTAATAACTGCAGGAGACCTGATGGCTCTGAACTTTGAACCTTTGTCAGAGATGAGAATACTTGCTTGTTGGATGACAGGGGAGTGACTGCTGTAGATGCTTGTGGAACTAAACTGACATCTTGGGGGAGCATTACAAGGGTAATTTTTTGAGCTGCCTGGAATTTGGGTTTAGCTCTAATGTAGAGCTATGTTTAGATTTATTCACATTTTACATAATCCTATCTGTCAGCTTACATTGATATGATTAATAGGTATAGCCCTCTTATGTTTATACTCTTGCAGATGACCCATATGAATATGAAGCACAGCAGCAACGTTCCAAATATGGGTATGTGACGATTACTGCTGCTGAAGCTCTATTCCTGGTGATACTGATTTTGCTTCTGTTCTACCTTCACAAAGCAACTACAAAGTAAGTTTTATATAAACATACTGGGTGGGAGTGTGTGATCCTGTATTGAATGAGCTGAAAATAATTTGTTGGCTACTAGGTTTTTTTTTTCTTGCCAGTTTAGCAGTCTTCATGCCACTCGCACGTGAAAGGAATACAGAATATAATTTGGAGCCACTGTGTGGCCATTTTTCCTCTTCAGTTTGTTAGCAGGTGCACTTAGCTTGCTGGCCACTACATGGCTCTGTTCCTAATATAGTCTAGTAAGGGGATTACGTAATTGGGTCTTAGGCCCATTTTTTAGGGAAGCCGTTCCTCTAGTAATGTAATGGGTGTGGTTAGTGCCCATATAAGTGCCCAAATGGGAGGAGCCTTAGGAGATTGGGCATGGGAGCAAAACATCCCTGATTTAGTTGGATGTAGTCCGCTACTGCCAAGGGCCTTAAGCAGGTATGCAACTCTGGGAGAAGTAGTCTAATACCCAGAAGGACCAGCTGTGGTCACACTGACAGGCTGTGAGCGTCTGAAGTGGGTACTAGTACACTTGGGATTAAGTGTCATCTAGGAGTGTGCCCAGCTGGGCAGAGTTATAGAATGAGACATTGGGAGAGACTGGTATACTAATGAGGGCACCTTGATCACACGCGGTGATGAAAGCTGAATGCTGTGGACTTGGTATACATGGGAAAGTAGTCCTAACTCTGTGGTGCTACCAAGGAGAGAGGAGATTCAAAGTGGAAGATGGCTTACAAAATGATGTGCTGACATTCCATGTTTAAATAACTACAGAATGTCTGCTTAAATCATTGTTTCTCAACCTCAGTCGAGGCACCCTTCAAAACTATAGACAGTCTCGAGGCACCCCATTCTAAAATGTAAAATCTGTTCTAATAGTTTTACATAATGCAGCAACATCCACACACACAGGACACCCAACGTTACAGGTGTTATATTCTTCCAAAGCAAATACACTTTTGCACGCTGGTACTAACTAGTAATTTTATTATACAGGATTTATATAGCGCCAACAGTTTGTGCAGCACTTTATAGCATGAGGGCAGACAGTACAGTTACAATACAATTCAATATAGGTGGAATCAGAGGCCCTGCTTGTTGGAGCTTACAATCTAGAAAGGAGGGTCAAGTGATACAAAAGGTAATAACGGGGGGGGGGGGGGGGGTAAGCTGATGGAGAAAATAGACATACAGTTGTTAGGGTAGGTTTCTCTGAAGAGGAGGGTTTTCAGGGATCGTCTAAAAGCTAATGGCGTAGGAGATAATCGGACAGATTGGAGTAATGAGTTCCATAGGATTGAAGAGGCTTTGGAAAAGTCCTGGAGGCGAGCATGGGAGGACGTGACCAGGGAGCTAGAGAGCAGAGTTCTAGAGAGGAATGAAGAGAACGATTAGGTTGGTATTTTGGGACTAGGCTAGTGATGTAGCTGGGGGCTAAATTGTGGATGGCTTTGTAAGTAGTTGTCAGTATTTTGAATTTAATTTGTTGTGTGAGCGGAAGCCAGTGGAGGGATTGACAGAGGTGTAGCAGATACTGAGTGAGTGATTGCTAAGGTGGATCAGTCTGGCAGCATTTTTAATGATGGATTGAAGGGGGGGATAGACTATGTAGAGGTAAGCCACTGAGAAGGGAGTTGCAGTAGTCGAGGCGAGAGATTACCAGGGAGTGAATAAGAGCTTTGTTGTGTCATTGGTTAGAAAAGGGCGTATTTTGGAGATGTTGCAGAGGTAGAGGCTGCAATATTTGGACAGCGATTGGACGTGGGGCTGAAGGAGAGTTCAGAGTCCAGGACTACACCTAGGACCATGGCATGCGGGGATTGGCTTATAGTTGTGCCATTAATTTTGACAAAGATCAAGGGAGGGGACATGTGGGGAGGAAAAATCATAAGTTTGGTTTTGGATCAATTGAGTTTGAGGAAGTGGTGTGACATCCAGACTGATATACCTGTTAGTAAATTAGTTATATGTGAGGAGACAGAGGGAGTGAGCTGAGGGGTAGAGAGATAGATTTGTGTGTCGTCAGCATAGATATGGTATTTGATCGGCTGACCCAGGGAGGAGGTGTAGATTGAAAATAGGAGAGGTCCAAGAATAGATCCTTGGGGGACCCAACAGAGAAAGGAAGAGGAGAGGAGGAAGTAGAATTGTAAGTAACGCTAAAGGTGCGCTTGGATAAGTAGGAAGAGAACCAGCGAAGAGTAGAGTCATGGAGACCAAAGGTGTGGATTTTTTCTGGAGGGGGGTCAACTGTATCAAAGGCAGAAGAAAGGTCCAGGTGTACAGAATAGTGTCCCTTGGTTTAGGCTGTTATTAGATAGTTTTTAGGACGGCAATTTCTGTGGAGTGTTGGGGAAGAAATCCAGACTGAAGAGGATCAAGAATGATATTCTCAGCAAGGTGGTCGTTCAGTCAGTTGTAGACCAGACATTCAAGGAGTTTGAATAAAAAGGGGTGCAAGGAGATGGGGCGTAGGTGGTTAAGATTGGTTGGGTCCAGTGAGGGCTTTTTAAGTATGCGGCTGACTAGTGCATGTTTTAGGGAGTTGGGGGAAGATGCCAGAGGAGAGGGAGAGATTGAAGATGTGGGTTAGAGATTGTAGACTAGAGCCAGAGGGTGAACATAGCATTTGCGAGGGAACAAGATCCAGAGGGGGCAGGTGGTTAGCTGGACGTTGGCAAGTAGTTTAGCAACCTCGTCTATAGTGGTGGGCTTGAAAGAGTATTCCAATATTTCTCTTCTCCCTCGATTTCTCTCCATCAGCCAGCTAATGTCACCTCAGTGCTGAGGGAGAGGGGCACAGGAGAGTCAAACAAAGATGCTGTGGAGGCAACAGACATCATCCTTATTAACTGATGATATCACTGATGCTCTACAATGGTTACAGAAAGTTAAGTCCTAAACTGGAGCTTCAATTTAACGAACTCCTAGACATACAATCAGTGTACAGTTAGACACGTTTTTTGGGTGGTTTAGGTGTTCCTTATTTTATTTAGCCATTGATGATATATATTATACACACACTGATTTTAGTACCTTCAACTATGTAGTGCAAGGACCTGCCTGATTGCATACAATTTGAAAGTGTAGTGTTGAAAATTTAGGTTTGACCTCATATTATATGGCTTTTGGTAAATCCAAAGGAAAATATCTCAAGTAAATTGTATAGTGTGTATCCAGGTTAAAGTTGAGCTCCACTCAAAAGTGGAACTTCTGCTTATCTGTCCACTTTCGGGAGACGAGGCCGCGACCCTGTCTCTCAAAGTTCGGCCTGTCCTCCTTCCTCTGCCGCCGGACCATTCAGAAAGCGCAGTAGGGGACTGACTGTGAAGCTGAAAGGCTTCACTGCCGGGTTCCCTTACCAGGAATGGCGGCTGCTGCACTCAACAGCCGATCCGAAGATCAGCTGGAGTGCCAACAACGTGGGCTCCCTGGACAGGTAAGTGTCCATATATTAGGAGTCAGCAGCTGCCGTATTTATAGCTGCTGACCTTTAATTTTTCGTGCGGGGCCTGGACCTCCTCTTTAACAACGTTAGTGGGTTATACATACAGTGCCTTGGAAAAGTATTGAAATTTTCCACATTTTGTCATGTTACCATCAAAAACGTAAATGTATTTTATTGGGATTTTATGTGATAGACCAACACAAAGTGGCACATAAGTGTGAAGTGGAAAGAAAATGATAAATGGTTTTCAAAATTTTTTACAAATATGTGCCTTTGTATTCAGCCCCCTTTACTCTGATACCTTTAAAATCTAGTAGAACCAATTGCCTTCAGAAGTCACCTAATTAGTAAATAGAGTCCACCAGTGTGTAATTTTAATCTCAATATCAATACAGCTGTTCTGTGAAGCCATTAGAGGTTTTTTAGAGAACCTTGGTAAACAAACAGCACCATGGCCAAGGAACACACCAGACAGGTTAGGGATAACGTTGTGGATAAGTTTAAAGCAGGGTTAGGTTATAAAAAAAATATCCCAAGCTTTGAACATCTCACGGAGCACTGTTCAATCCATCATTCGTAAATGGAAAGAGTATGGCACAACTGAAAACCTACCAAGAAATGGCCTAAACTGACAGGCAGGGCAAGGAGATCATTAATCAGAGAAGCAGCCAAGAGGTCCATGGTAACTCTGGAGGAGCTGCAGAGATCCACAACTCAGGTGGGAGAATCTGTCCACAGGACAACTATTAGTTGTGCACTCTACAAATCTGGCCTTTATGGCAGAGTGGCAAGAAGAAAGCCATTGTTGAAAGAAAGCCATAATAAGTCCCATTTGCAGTTTGTGAGAAGCCATGTGGGGGACAAAGCAAACATGTGGATGAAACTGCTCTAGTCAGATGAGACCAAAATTGAACTTTTTGGCCTAAAAGCAAAACGCTATTTGTGGCGGAAAAATAAAACTGCACATCACCCTAAACACACCATCCCCACTGTGAAACATGGTGGTGGCAGCATCATGTTGTGGGGATGCGTTTCTTCAGCAGGGACAGGGGAGCTGGTCAGAGTTGATGGGAAGATGGATGGATCCATACAGGGCAATCTTAGAAGAAAACCTGTTAGTCTGCAAAAGACTTGAGACTGGGGCGGAGGTTCACCTTCCAGCAGGACAACAACCCTAAACATACAGTCAGAGCTACAATGGAATGGTTTAGATCAAGGCATATTCATGTGTTAGAATGACCCAGTCAAACTCCGGACCTAAATCCATTTGAGAATCTGTGGCAGGACTTGAAAATTGCTGTTCATACGCTCTCCATCCAATCTGACAGAGCTTGAGCTATTTTGCAAAGAAGAATGGGCAAAAATGTGTTTTTGGTTATAATCTGAAAAAATTTGGAAAATTTCAAGGGGTATTAATACTTTTTCAAGGCACTGTAAATCTGTCTCTATCTGCTCTTCTCCCTTTTTTTTTTTTTTTTTTTTTTATCCCACCATCAGGGAAAGGTATGGCATCCTCAATAAATGACAGATTAAGTTTAAAACCCATCTGTGTCTGAGAATAGTTTGCTTTTTTGCAATAGGTTTTCTTTTACAGTTTTTGGAGTGTGGTCAAGAGGGATGCAGGTTAGAAACATCCCATGTTGCCAGCATGTTGTGCTATCAACAAGTAGATTTAACAGGAAATCTGTAGTATCCTTAATAAAACTATTAGACAATGATAGGACTTCCGTGTGTGTGTGGTGTGTGTGTGTAAATTTTAATATTTAAAAAAACACACGTCTTGTTCCAGAATCTGAACTAAAATACATGACAAATGGCAGTGAGCACACTCTATCTTCCAGGTTTTAAATGTGTGACTACCTTTTGACTTGACCTAATCACTCAAGCTAATGTCTGTAAATGATTATATATAAATATAGGACAGAAGCCAGAACGCCAATGAAACTTTGACTACAAGCACCAACGTCCTCCATTAAGAAATCATCGATCAATGGATGGCATCCTTGTAAGCTCTCAATTGAGACTGAATCTGGGCCAGCAATACCATCAGCTACGAATGAAGGAAATTCCTTCCAACGGTGACCAGAGAAATTCCAGGGTACGTTGCTATATATTCATCTCCAGCCACCTCAGGCAACTAATCAAATGACATTTATATGTAAATTATTTTGGCTACATTAATTCAATTTTATTTTTTATCAAAACTAGTCTTAATCTATGGTATACTGAATGTTGGCATTACATTTGACATCGATTTCTTCACAGGGTACTGTTGCTAAAGTATACTTTGCACATGTTGGTTGTTGAGCAAAAATGTGTACAGTATATTGTTGCTTTACTCTTGCTGTGGGACAATTATATAGCGCTCCTATCCACTGCATGTATCTATTACCTATGCCCATCCTCGCTAGGGTGTCTCGCATGAAGCCCCAGTCTACCCTGTCAAAAGCTTTTTCAGCATCAATTGACAGGAAAAGACCGGGGGTCCCCGGACTCCTTTATTTCATGCACCACCAGCAATGTCCTGATTCCATTGTCTTGGTATTCTCTACTGGGTACGAACCCCGCCTGGTCGGTATGTACTAGTTCACTCATTATTGGTTTCAACCTTCCCGCCATTACTTTAGCAAACAACTTGATGTTGTTGTTTAACAAAGAAATTGGCCTATAACATAATGAAGTGTCTTTCCCCTCTTTTGGTATTATGGTTATGGCCGCCTCTAAAGCCTCCTTCCTTATTGCCCACTTGGTTCCAATCCCGTTTATGTATGAACATAATTTAGGGACTAGGATATCTCCAAACTTTCTATAGTACAACGTTGTCAGGCCATCCGGGCCTGAAAGGAATCTCTTCTAATATTTTCCTTATCTCTTCCTCTGTTACTGGTTCCTCAATCCCAATCCTTTGCTCCTTTGCTCTTCTGAGATTTTATTTAGATCTATTTCTTCTAAAAAAAAAAAAATCCCTGGTTTTATCCTTTTTGTATTTTTGCTCGGATGTTTCATTCCTATTGATCGCGTACAATTTCGCATAGTATTCTTGAAAATTTTTTGCTATTCCTGATGTATTATAAACAATTGTTCCTGTGCTATCTTGTATTTTTTCTATGTAATTTACTGCCATTTTCTTTTTTAACATCCTTGCCAGGGGGTTTCCTATCTTATTACCCCAAAGATACCTTTCCTTTTTAATCTTCTTATAGGCGGCCCATGTGTCTTGCTCGACTAGTTCTTTCAATTCTTCCCTTTTACGAATAAGAGTCGCCAAGGTTTCTAGCTTTCCTGTTTTTTTATGTTGCTGTTCTATCTTCATGATAACTTTTATCAGAGCGTTCTTTCTCCTTATTCCCGCTTTTTTCCTTTCTGTTCCCAGTTGGATCAGAATACCTCTAACATAAGCCTTGTGGGCCTCCCACAATGTGGCTTCTGATATTTCTTCCGTATCATTAGTTTTTAAGTACCATTCTAGTTCCTGCCTGATCCTCTCTTCTGCGTTTTCATCTTGTAACTCTTCATTTAGTCTCCAAGGGATTTTTCTATTTGGCTTTTCCTCATTCTTAATTCCCATCATTACCGGGGCATGATCCGAAAAATTGGCTTTTTTAATATCGATCTTCACAACCGTCTCGAGCAATCTATGGTCTACCAAAAAGAAATCTATTCTATATCTATGAGTACGTCCCGTGCACTGAGGAGTGGAATGTATAATCTCCACATTTATCATTTTGCGTTCGCCACACTTCTATCAGCTGATTCTGTTTTAAGGTCCTTTTTTAAAGCCTTCCGCAGTACATTCCCAGTCTTCTGTGCACTTGACGTACTATCAATCCCTGGAGTCATACAAAAGTTAAAATCTCCACCCAGAATAGTATATCCTTTCTTAAAGTCCATGAACTTTTTTATGATGTTAATTGTGTATTTTATTGGGTTACTGTTGGGGCAATAGATATTTGCCAGGGAGTATTCTTCCTCATTAATTTTACCCTTCAGAATTATATCTCCCTTCCGGATCCATAACTCTGTCCTCTAGGGTAAACCTTACTCCTCTGGCAAATCCTATAGCTATCCCTTTAGCTCTTTTTATTGGAGAATACCAGCCTGGATAGTCACTTGATATTATTTTTAAATTGGAGTCGTGTGATATATGTGTCTATTGTAATAGGACTACGTCTTTATAGTGTTTGATTTCTCTTATTATGTTATTTCTTTTTATAGGAGCGTTTAAGCCATGTACATTATAGGTCATGATGTTAAGGGTGGTCATCTCCGCACACTGTGCTCCAGGACATCTCTCCCCCTCTCCCTCTTCAGGAGCACCATGGGCAGAGACCCCCCTCCCCTCCTTTATGTCTTGATTTATTCCAGAGCAGATTCCCAGGAGAGAGACCCTCCTTTTTTTCCCCTATTTCCTTCCACCCTCCCCTCCCTTCCCATGGGGTAGTTGGCCTTCCCAAGACCCATGGATCCAAGGCCCACCTCCTCCTCCTGGCCCATTGGTTCCCCCCGGAGGTTGAACTCTGCCTATGGGTTCTATCAGACCCGCTGTCCCCCAAAAAAGGGATGGCCCTTTCCCGCCCCCAGCAATATTCTCTTATTCTTATTCTACCCTCTCCCCCATCAAATTAACTTCTGCGCAATGCTGTTCGCCTGGCTGCCACACACAGCTAGCAGCAGTTGCTGATGCGACTCGCCACTGGAGCAAGGACCTGGATTCCACCGTCTTGTCCCTGCATCCAACAACTACTTGTGACATGGGGGATTGTTCAGCTCATTGATAGATGCATTTTTCTGTAGTGAGTCCACATCAGACAGGCATTTATAGTTAAGGGCCTGGTAGCCCACCTTTTAGTAAATGAAAGAAAACAAAAGTCCACTCAGGAATCCCATGCAGGGGTTTAAACGTCATTCAGACATAACTGAATATACTAGCCCACCTGGCTACTCTTCAGCAGCACTGTTGCTATAGATACTGGTCCCTTAAACCACCAGCTCTTCCAGGCCCACAGTCTTGGGTGCACACAGCTTTGGGCTCCTTAAATGCACACAGCTTTGAGCTCCTTAAATGCACACAGCTTTGGGCTCCTTAAATGCACACAGCTTTGGGCTCCTTAAATGCACACAGCTTTGGGCTCCTTAAATGCACACAGCTTTGGGCTCCTTAAATGAGCTGCTTGGTCGCACACAGCATCTATCCTCACACAGAGATTCGCTCAATAGCAGCCACTGCTCCAACTCCACCTTCCTTCCCCCTTCTGCTCTCACAAGCCCCTCATTATATGGGTTATGTGCAGCAGGGCACACACCAGCAGAGCAGTTTTCTCCATTTCGAATCTTATCCTCTGTACTTTTGTAATCCGCAGATACGCAAACTCTGTGTCCCTTTTTACATCTAATTTCATAGGGACAGAGCCTCGCTCTATATAGATAGATAGATATCTATCTGAGATATATATAGAGATATAATAGACATATATAGAGATATAATATATATATATATAATAGACATATATAGAGATATAATATATATATATATATATATATATATATATATATATATATATATATATATATATATATATATATATATATATGGAAAGTATTCAGACCCCCTTAAATTTTTCACTCTTTGTTATATTGAAAAACACAGAATTGTTGATATTTTTGCAGATTTATTAAAAAAGAAAAACTGAAATATCACATGGTCCTAAGTATTTAGACCCTTTGCTGTGACACTCATATATTTAACTCAGGTGCTGTCCATTTCTTCTGATCATCCTTGAGATGGTTCTACACCTTCATTTGAGTCCAGCTGTGTTTGATTATACTGATTGGACTTGATTAGGAAAGCCACACACCTGTCTATATAAGACCTTACAGCTCACAGTGCATGTCAGAGCAAATGATAATCATTAGGTCAAAAGAACTGCCTGAAGAGCTCAGAGACAGAATTGTGGCAAGGCACAGATCTGGCCAAGGTTACAAAAAAATTCTGCTGCACTTAAGGTTCCTAATAATAGTACAGTGGCCTCCATAATCCTTAAATGAAAGATGTTTGGGACGACCAGAACCCTTCCTAGAGCTGGCCGTCCGGCCAAACTGAGCTATCGGGGAGAAGAGCCTTGGTGAGAGAGGTAAAGAAGAACCCAAAAATCACTGTGGCTAAGCTCCAGAGATGCAGTCGGGAGATGGGAGAAAGTTGTAGAAAGTCAACCATCACTGCAGCCCTCCACCAGTCGGGGCTTTATGGCAGAGTGGCCCGACGGAAGCCTCTCCTCAGTGCAAGACACATGAAAGCCCGCTTGGAGTTTGCTAAAAAAAAACACCTGAAGGACTCCAAGATGGTGAGAAATAAAATTCTTTGGTCTAATGAGACCAAGATAGAACTTTTTGGCCTTAATTCTAAGCGTTATGTGTGGAGAAAACCAGGCACTGCTCATCACCTGTCCAATACAGTCCCAACAGTGAAGCATGGTGGTGGCAGCATCATGCTGTGGGGGGTGTTTTTCAGCTGCAGGGACAGGACGACTGGTTGCAATCGAGGGAAAGATGAATGCGGCCAAGTACAGGGATATCCTGGACGAAATTCTCCAGAGTGCTCAGGACCTCAGACTGGGTCGAAGGTTTACCTTCCAACAAGACAATGACCCTAAGCACACAGCTAAAATAACGAAGGAGTGGCTTCACAACAACTCCGTGACTGTTCTTGAATGGCCCAGCCAGAGCCCTGACTTAAACCCAATTGAGCATCTCTGGAGAGACCTAAAAATGGCCGTCCACCAACGTTTACCATCCAACCTGACAGAACTGGAGAGGATCTGCAAGGAGGAATGGCAGAGGATCCCCAAATCCAGGTGTGAAAAACTTGTTGCATCTTTCCCAAAAGGACTCATGGCTGTATTAGATCAAAAGGGTGCTTCTACTGAATACTGAGCAAAGGGTCTGAATACTTAGGACCATGTGATATTTCAGTTTTTCTTTTTTAATAAATCTGCAAAAATGTCAACAATTCTGTGTTTTTCTGTCAATATGGGGTGCTGTGTGTACAATAATGAGGAAATAAAATGAACTTAAATGATTTTAGCAAATGGCTGCAATATAACAGAGTGAAAAATTTAAGGGGGTCTGAATACTTTCAGTCCCCACTGTATGTATATATATATATATGTATGTATGTATGTATGTATGTATATATATATTTGTGTGTGTGTGTGTGTATATATATAACAGCTGAACCCTTTTATTTGCATGTGTAGTTCTGCTATAACAAAAAGTGGGATTGATACGAAGGATTTGCTATTGGGGAGTGCTGCAAAGTAATAAAGAATGCATCTTGTGGGACTTTGTGTGTATGTATTCTAATCCAAATTATTTTTGATTTTTTTAGGAAAATCGTGAAAACTTTAAGGAAATTAAAGAAACCCCATCGCAGCAAGAAAACTACAATTCTAATGAGTACTTATGCAGATGGGGTAAACATGACGACGTTTAAAGGATAATTCTACCTTTACACACACTTTTGGTTGTGAGGATTTTGTAAGCCGGGGCAGCAAAGCAATCAGGTTTTTTAATGAAAATTGATATCCTTGAAATACTGCTTTCTGAATACCAGGACCCCTGCAGGAGTTTACTGCCCAGATCTGGCTAAAACGACAGCTTGCCTCTTGTGCTGGGAGTTCATGTGCACAGCTGATGTGGTGATCAAGAAGTCAACTGTAAAGCCTCGAACACACGATCGGATTGTTGGCCAACAAAACCGTGGAATTTTGTCTGAAGGGCATTGACCCAAACTTGTCTTGCATACACATGGCCACACAATTGTTGGCCAACAATTACGAATGTAGTGACGTACTATGTGGTTTTTCAGCTTATTAGCGCCACCCTTTGGGCTCCTTCTGCTACTTTTGTGTTAGTAGATGTTTGGTGAGTGGTGATTCGTGCTTTTCGCACTTTTCATTTCGTGCTTTTCTGTATGTTTCTGAACTGATGTTCCAGACATGTTGCGGACTTGGAGGAGATAACGTGTTATTTATTATTGTTGGAGTTACTGCTAACTGACGTTATTTTTTTTTGGTTGAATAACGATTTGATTAGGCATATTTTTTTTATATATTTTGGGAGGCATCGAATGCATTTTTTGGCTACATTCTATTAGCAGATAACATGTCTAATTTTATTTGTTTTCTTTTTTTATTGCACAATAAAAATATTGGAAAATAATACTTGGCTATGTGTTTTGCTTCAGATGACAGTTTGGGAGCAGGCAGTTACTTTTAAAAAAAATACAATGTAAAATTGACAAGGGACACCAACATAGTTGTATCTTTGATCTTAAAAACTAGGGGATAATGGTGTTGTGGTAACTTGCCCAAGTAAAAAAAAAAGCATAATATTATTCTTGATATCTCTAGAAAAAAAAAGCCTTTGAAAATTTGTTTGCAAAAACTCCATCAGTATCACCAGAAAAGCAACTTCATTATTATCCCATTAAAGAAGAAGAGAATTGTGCGCTGCATTTGGAGATTTCATAATTTGCCACGTCACGAATGTTAATTCTCCATTACGAACGCTAGTTTTACAAGACTGATCACTTACGGCTCGTCCTTGCTTCCGAGCATGCGTGTTTGTACTTTGGACTTTTGTCCGAAGGACTTGTGCACACACGCTCGGAAAATCCGACAACACACATTTGTCCACGGAAAATTTGAAAATCTGCTAGCCAACATTTGTTGGTGGAAAGTCCGACAACATTTGTCCGATGGAGCATACACATGGTCGGCTTTACCGCCAACAGGCTGACATCGAACATTTCCCGTAGGAAAGTCCGATCGTGTGTACGGGCCTTTAGCCTGGGACAGGAATGCACTTTTATGACCTTTTTGTTTTAAGATATCTTCACTGACTGCAATTACTAAAAAAGTTTGTCCATCCAAAAGTCCTGGACCAGAAGCAGTGCATAAAGTCAGCATCCTGACCACAGGCTCTGAAACATTCGGCTGAGGAAGATAAGCCCATCCTATGAAGTCTAGCAAGTGTAAGATGGGATTGGCCAAATATCTTAAGTTGAATGATACGGTCTTTGGATGCAATAACAGGTTTTATAGGTATCACTAAACTCTGTCCAGTCCGCTTCTGTAAGGGGTATATCTAGGGATGCCCATTTTGCTTGAGCAGTTTGGAATCTGGGATTGGAGTCAGTCATAAGAGCAGAATAATAGGTGGAAATAGGTTTAGTGGGGTCTTGTTGCCTCAGTAATTTTTTCAAGAGAGGTATCTGTATAGGGTTGTCTAGGGCAGTGTTTCTCAACTCCAGTCCTCAAGGCGCCCCAACAGGTCATGTTTTCAGGATTTCTCTCAGATGAAACGGCTGTGGTAATTACTAAGGCAGTGAAACTGATCAAATCACCTGTGCAAAATAACGGAAAGCCTAAAAAACATGACCTGTTGGGGCGCCTTGAGGACTGGAATTGAGAAACACTGGTCTAGGGAACCAAATTGTGCATGAACGGCATGGCTGAGTTGATAGTAGTAGAATAGGTAAGTTTGGAATCTGCCCTGTTAAACTGCTGTATAGTCTTGGCCACCATGCTGCAGCTCAGTTTCAGGGTCTTGGCAATCTTCTTATAGACTAGGCCATCTTTATGTAGAGCAACAATTCTTTTTTTCAGATCCTCAGCGTTCTTTGCCATGAGGTGCCATGTTGAGCTTCCAGTGTCCAGTATGATAGAGTGAGCGCGATAACACCAAATTTAACACACCTGCTCCCCATTCACACCTGAGACCTTGTAACACTAACAAGTCACATGACATCGGGGAGGGAAAATGGCTAATTGGGCCCAATTTGGACATTTTCATAGGGGTGTACTCACTTTTGTTGCCAGCGGTTTAGACATTAATGGCTGTGTTGAGTTGTTTTGAGGGGACAGCAAATTTACACTGTTATACAAGCTGTACACTCCCTACTTTACATTGTAGCAAACGGTAATTTCTTCAGTGTTGTTACATGAAAAGATAGAATAAAATATTTACAAAAATGTGAGGGATGTACTTACTTTTGTGAGATACTGTACTTTCTCATACAAGTACATGGTACAGCAGCCACTTATCAGGAATATGAAGTTTGGGTTTACATATTTATTTAACTGTAGCCAGTTCTAGACTGTCCTTTTTGCAATCTAAGCAACTTATTGTAAAAATAAAACTTCAGAAGCTTGTACAGATTTAATGAAGCAGATTGGGTAATGAATACGGTTTTATAATTTTACAGAATGACAATTGTCATAAAGGTGGAGTTATACTTTAATCTATGTCGTACACAAAAAGTTGTTATATTATCTACACTACAAGAAATCTGCACTTATATTCTAGTTTCATAATGTAAGGCTGGGTTCACACAGCAATGGACAGCTGCCGAAGACCTTTACTTGTCCAGCAGTTGTCTGCTGCAGACTGCTAGGGGGTAGTGTAGTGCGCAATTCAGAGCATCACACGCCTCCCTTTTATTTTTTTAAAAACAGTGGTACCTTGGATTGCAAGCATAATCCGTTCCAGGAGAATGCTCGTTATCCAAAGTACTTGCATATCAAAGCGTCTTTCTCCATTGAAGTCAATGTAAACGAAAATAATTTGTTCGGCATTGACTTCGATGGCATGCAATACCGCATGCGGCCAGAGGCGTGGGGGCGCCGGAGAGTCTCGGAAACAGCCGGAAAGGCCCGAGGACAGTTCGGCTGACCTCGGTAAACCTCGGAAACACTCCGTTCACGAGCCTTTCCGAGGTTTGCCGAGGTCAACCGAACTGACCTTTCTGTGCATTTCCAAACAGCGATGATCAGCACTGTTCGGCTCCGGTGCCCCCCACCTCAGGCCAAAAGCAGTACTGCACACCGCTTTGGCCTGAATCCTGCTCATTTTGCGAGACAGCACTCGCAAACCGAGATGGATTTTTAGAAATACAGTGCTCGTATTGCGAAACGCTCGCAATCCGAGGTTCCACTGTACTTCTAAATTATTTTGTACATTTAATGTTAGCATCTTACTTCCGTGAATGTATAGATTATGAAATGGTCATATTTCTTCTTTTAAGGATTGGGTTCACCTATAAACATGATCAAATCTGACAGAGGCATTCTATCAATTATATCTTGGGTCCCCTTCCTTGGAAACAATGGCCAGCTGAATAGGCAGGTTTAGGTTTGTTTTTCACCAGCATCTGTAAATATAAAGTTCTATACTGTTTTTCCCTATATAACATGGGTTAGTGTTTGCTGTCAGACAAGGTCTTGTAAACATAGAAGAGTAGTTTTATTAACCACTTGCTTACTGGGCACTTAAACCCCCCTCCTGTCCAGACCAATTTTCAGCTTTCAGTGCTCTCACACTTTGAATGACAATTACTCAGTCATGCAACACTCTACCCAAATGATTTTTTTGTCTTTTTTTTCCATACAAATAGAGCTTTCTTTTGGTGGTATTTGATCACCTCTGGTTTTTTATTTTTTGTGCTATAAATGAAAAAAGACCGAAAATTTTGAAAAAAAACGAATTTTTCTTGATTTCTGTGATAAAATTTTGCAAATTTTTAATTTTTCTTCATAAATTTTGGCCACAATTTATACTGCTACATATCTTTGGTAAAAATAACGGTGCAAATCATAAAAAATGTATCACATCTGATGTACTGGTGGCCTATCTAATTTCTTGAGACCCTAACAAGCCAGGAAAGTACAAATGCCCCCTTTTTGGAAAGTAGACATTTCAAGATATTTAGTAAGAGGCATGGTGAGTTATTTGAAGTTGTAATTTTTTCCCACAATTCTTTGCAATATTAAGATTTGTATTTAAATTTTTTCACAAAATTGTCATTGTAATAGCTTATTTCTCTCACATGGCATGTGCATACCACAAATGACACCCCAAAATACATTCTGCTACTCCTCCTGAGTATTACAATATCACATGTGTGGGAATTTTTCACTGCCTGGCCACATACAGAGGCCCAACATGCAGGGGAGCACCATCAGGAGTTCTAGGAGCAAAAATTACACATCTCATTTCTCAACCACCTATTACACTTTTGAAGGCCCTGGAGCACCAGGACAATGGAAACACCCACAAAATGACCCCATTTTGGAAAGCTAACACCCCAACGTATAATCTATGAGGCCTAATGAGTCTTTTGAATGGTTCATTTTTTCCCAGAAGTTTTTGAAAAATGTGGAAAAAAAATGAAAACGCATTTTTTTTTTTTACACAAAGTTGTAAGTTTATAAGATATTTCCAACACATAGCATTTAGATAGCAAAAATGACACCCCAAAATATATTCTGCTACTCCTCCTGAGTATTACAATACCACATGTGTGGGACTTTTTCACTGCCTGTCCACATACAGAGGCCCAACATGCAGGGAGCACCATCAGGTGTTCTAGGAGCAAAAATTACACATCTCATTTCTCAACCACCTATTAGACTTTTGAAGGCCCTGGAGCACCAGGACAATAGAAACACCCACAAAATGACCCCATTTTGGAAAGCGAAACATGGGAAGGGTTGCGGGACTTTAAATGAGATTTATGAGACCATAATCTCCATACCTATTGAATAGAAAGACGGGGTTTGGGACTTTAAATGAGGAATGCATGATAGGACAATGTAGTACGGATGTGTTTATTAGTATAAAACACCCAGCAGAGCGTGCATTTGAACATGCATACATAATAGTAGGCATATATAACAATGCATGATGCAGGAAACCATAAAACACAGTAAAGCGACTACTTAATCGTATTGCTATACAATCCTCTCATGAGTGGAAACATTAAAACCAAGGTGGGTCCTAGAGTAAAATCATGTTGCATCTGTGTGTCTGACGCGTTTCATGGCGGATGCATGGTTGAGTAAAATCTGCAAAAGGACATAAATATAGCTTATAATTATGGTCATATCACCCAATAACTAAGGGAAACTGAAAATAGAGATGAAAATAATCCAGCTCCGACCAACTTACTCAATTGCAGAGTGCGGAAATGTGCGTGCGAGTCAGAGCACATGGGCCAACAAATGGTCTGCAGACCGGGAGCTGAAGTGGGGCCAGTGGAGAACAATGACCATGGACATATTTCCAGGTGGGCAGATGTCCATCTGACAGGTGGAAAATGCAGGGGCTCCAATCTAAATAAATAATGGAAGTCATGAGTGACCAAATAGGTTGATTGGAAGTGGACCAACCACCCCCAGCCCCAGTAGAAACGTGAACAAAAAATGTATATGTACTGGATTGCCCCAAGGAGACACAAAACCCAGCAGTAAGGATGTGTCAAAAAGGTAAGAGTGGACTGCAAAAGATGGCCGAGGTGAGTATGCCCGGTGTTTGTCCAACAAGCCCGACTAGCGTCACGCTGGCATATCATAAGGGAGGCACGTCCGGACCAAAAGGCGTCCGAAACCACTGATTTGAAATCAGGCGAGGCCCCCTATTGGATAGCCGAGATCACATGACTCGTCCCGACATTCCAACGCCAAAAGCGTCTGGTGTGTTGGGCGAATGCGTGACGCCGATGCGCTGAGGAGAAACCCGCCCATCTCCTCGCACCCAATGATGAGTGACCAAAAGAGGAGATAGGAGGGCACCTGAGAGCATCGCAGCTCCCGGAAGTGCAGATAAGAGCAGCCCCGTGGTCACTTAGCACACACCACAGCACTTGCCGCAATAAAGCAAATAAAATAAAGGGTGTTATAAAACATAAAAAATGAAAAGGAAGGATTGCCCAAATGTGTAAAAACACAGTACCATGGGGTATGAGTCACAACTGATTGGATTGCAGCAACCTGAAAAAGAGTCGCAACATAACCCTGGGGCCATCATGCATCCTCCATCCCTAGAAGCGAAACATGGGAAGGGTTGTGGGACTTTAGATGAGATTTATGAGACCATAATCTCCATCCCTATTAATTGAATAGAAAGACGAGTTTTGGGACTTTAAATGAGGAATGCATGAAAGGACCCAGGGATAGGACAATGTAGTACGGATGTGTTTATTAGTATAAAACACCCAGCAGAGCGTGCATTTGAACATACATACATAATAGTAGGCATACATAATAGTGGACATATATAACAAAGCATGATGCAGTAAACCATAAAAAACAGTAAAGCGACTACTTAATCGTATTGCTATACAATCCTTTCACAAGTAGAAACATTAAAACCAAGGTGGGTCCTAGAGTGAAATCGTGTTGCATCTGTGTGTGTCCGACGCGTTTCATGGCATACCAGCCAATCTTCAGGGCCGGATGCATGATTGAGTAAAATCTGCAAAAGGACATAAATATAGCGTATAATTATGGTCATATCACCCAATAACTAAGGGAAAATGAAAATAGAGATGAAAATTAATCCAGCTCCGACCAACGTACTCAATTGTAGAGTGCGGAAATGTGCGTGCGAGCCAGAGCACATGGGCCAACAAATGGTTGGCAGACCATAGTTATTGGGTGATATGACCATAATTAGGGGGTATCAGGGGGTATATCAGGTCCCAAACAATTTTCCCGCTTGATCCCAAGTAGTCCGGGCAATTAGGGGGTTGCAGCTGGGTGTCCTTCCCTTCGTACACTTTGAAGGCATACATGTACCCTGTGACTCGGTCACATAATTTGTATACCTTCACCCCATAGCGGGTCCTTTTGCTGGGAATAAATTGTTTGATTTTAAGCCTGCCACTAAATTTAACAAGTACTCACCAAATTTTTAGAGGGGGACCAGTGCTTGAAGGACTTTCTTCCCAAATGCTTGATCTTGATCACCTAAAACATCCAATCAATAGTGTCGAATGAACATAGACATGCTTGACCATGTGGCGGTCTTGCATATCTGCTCTGGGATAGCGCCGGCTCTTTCCGCCCAGGACGTGGCTAACGCCCTTGTGGAGTGTGCATTCAAGCCTTGTGGAGGGTCCAAGTGTAAAGTTTTGTACCCTTCTGCGATGGCCATCTTTATCCACCTAGCTATTGTGCCTTTTTAAAAGCTTGTTTACCTTTCCAATTTCCTGAGAAGAGGATAAACAGGGCCTCTGATGTTCTGAAGCCCTTGGTAGCTTCCAGATAGCCTATGAGACATCTCCTGACATTTAGTCGGTGTAGTTGTTCTTCCTTTGAATTTGATGGTTTACTACAGAAGGAAGGTAGCACTATATCCTGACTTCTGTGAAAGGTAGAAGCAACTTTGGGGATAAATGCTTGGTCAATCTTGAGAATGACTCTATCCTCCAATATCTGCATAAAGGGCTCTCTAACTGACCGAGCCTGTAATTCGCTGACCCTGTGAGCAGACGTCATAGTGATGAGAAAAAACATTTTGAGGGTAATCAATCTTAAAGGGGTTGTAAAGGTTCACGTTTTTTCAGCTTAATGCCTCCTATGCATTAAGGTGAAAAAACATCGGCGATTGCAGGCTCCCCAGCCCCCCATGTCACAGAAGGATTTTTTCTACCCTTGCTCGCCATGCTCCTGCGCGCATGCGTGGCGGATTGGCGCTCCGGCGCACACGTGCGCGCCCCGATGGTGCGGCGCGTGCATGTGCACAACAGTTACCGTGTACGCGCAGTGGCTCGTGAGTGTGTACGGTAGCGCACGCAGTGTGCGTAATGGCGCACGCTATGGCGGGGCTCTGGCGCCCAGATGGGTTGCTGGTTTGTCGTCAGCTTCCTGTTTGTGTCTGTTTCCAGTTTGCCATACCTGACTACTTGCTGTGACCCGGACTGTTCCTGACTACGCTGCTGCTCTCCTTGATCTGACCCTCGGCTTGCTTAAACGGACTTTGCTTGATCTGCCTACCAGTGTTTGACCCTCAGCCTGCCTAACTGACTTTCTTACCTGCCTTAACTGGATTTGACCTCTGGCCTGTTTCAAGGACTTGTTTACTTCCTCTGGTACCTGATTCCTCTGTCCTGCATTGGATCCTCAGCCAGTTCCTGAATCCCAGCTAATCCTCCATACAGATCTTCAATCTTTTCAAGGAACTCACTCCTGCCGGTGGCCCGTGCCTCCGCGTGCCACCTGTTCGCTGTATCACCTTCGGGGGACGGGGTGCGTGTGGTTGCAAGGGCGAGCCACTCTCGGCATCTCTGCCTCGGTAAGTACTATCTGTGACAGTACAAACCAGCCAGATGTCAGAGGCCGACAGAGTGCGCTCTCCTCTGGAGATCTTGTGCCAGCAGATCTCAGCTCTTACTGATACCGTCCAAAAGCTTCAAGAAATATATACTCAGATTGATAGCCGCCTTCAGCAACTCACAGTACCACCTTTACCTGCAGCCGCAGCTCCCGCACCTACCAGTGGGGTCTCCTCTTCTCAGGCTACCATTAACCCTACTGTAGTAATGGCGCTCTTGGAGCCTAGGGTCCCCACACTTGAGCGCTTTGCAGGAGATCGCAAGAAGTACAGGGCTTTTAAAAATGCCTGTTCCCTCCTATTTAGCCCTTCAGCACAGGACTTTTTCTTCAGAAATTGTAAAGGTGGGTTTAGTGATCTCCCTCCTGGCCGAGGAACCCCAAGCTTGGGCCCACAGCCTGATGGAACAAAGGAACCCTGTGCTGAACTCAATTGATTCTTTTTTTGAGAGTATGTCTCTTTATGATGGCCACAGCTGAAGCAACCTTGCACAGCTTGTCATAAGGAAGAAGACCAATAGAGGACTATACAGTGAAATTCCGTAAGTGGGCGGCTGATACTGGCTGGAATGAGCCTGCCCTAAGATACCGTCAAGACCTGTCTGAGGTCCTTAAGGACGAATTAGCCAGGATGGAAACCCCAGCTTCTCTAGAGGAGTTGATCCAATCAGTCACCAAGCTGGATAAGCGCTTGCGTGAGCGATGCTCAGAGCGTTTCCAGGGGCCGCGTCCGGCTTGGACGTCATCCAGGCCAATTCCGAACCAAGTACCATCTCTGGCTGCAGTCACCTCTTCAGCTCCTGAGGTCGAGCCTATGCAGCTCGGTTCGGTCCGTGTTCCTCTGACCCCTGAGGAAAGGCAACGCAGACGCCAATCCAACCTGTGTTTATACTGCGGGGGTACCGGACATTTTCTACCCAGCTGTCCAGTAAGGCCTAGTAAGTCCTACCCGCAAAACTCTGTGAACTATCAAGACAGTGTTGTGCCTAAAACATGTTATTCTGTTTGTCTCCTTACAGCTAACGGAAGGGGAAACTCGCCTGCCCACTATAATTTCCTAGATGTTACCCTGGCTCACAGTCTGCATATTTCCCTTCAAACCAAGGCATGGAGTCTCCAAATACATCTGGCTGACGGGTCTCTTCCCCGCTCTGGACCCATCACCCAGGAGACTCAACCCATTCTTCCTACCATGGACTCTGGCCATCAGGAGTTCCTGCGATTCGATCTCATCCATTCTCCAATCTTTCCTATTATACTAGGTCTGCCCTGACTCCAGGCGCACGACCCTCAGATAAACTGGAGTACCAAGGAAGTATCTTTCTCGTCTCAATACTGCTCCCAGTACTGCCTCTCCCCAGCTCCTAGTGTCAGCTGTGTGAAGTTGGCACCCCATGTTTGTAAAACGTGAATAAAAATATACCATTCGTTTGTGCCGCGTTTGTGCTGATTTGTGCCGCAAAAATGAGCGTTTGTGCCGGTTCGGTTTCTGAGATATTAAACATTCAATTTAATGCAAGCCCCGCCCACTTTGCACCCCATGTCCCTGAATTTTAAAAACAAACGCGCCATTCGTTTGTGCCACGTTTGTGCTGGTTTGTGCCGCAAAAATAAACGTTTGTGCCGCTTTGGTTGCGGAGATATTGTGCGTTATAGTTGCTGTAACCCCGCCCATTTTGCACCCCATGTTCCTGAATTTTAAAAACAAACGCGCCATTCGTTTGTGCCGCGTTTGTGCTGGTTTGTGCCGCAAAAATAAATGTTTGTGCCGCTTTGGTTGCGGAGATATTGTGCGTTATAGTTGCTGTAACCCCGCCCATTTTGCACCCCATGTTCCTGAATTTTAAAAACAAACATGCCATTTGTTTGTGCCGCGTTTGTGCTGGTTTGTGCCGCAAAAATAAACGTTTGTGCCGCTTTGGTTGCGGAGATATTGTGCGTTATAGTTGCTGTAACCCCGCCCATTTTGCACCCCATGTTTCTGAATTTTAAAAACAAACGTGCCATTCATTTGTGCCGCGTTTGTGCTGGTTTGTGCCGCAAAAATAAACGTTTGTGCCGCTTTGGTTGCGGAGATATTGTGCGTTATAGTTGCTGTAACCCCGCCCATTTTGCACCCCATGTTCCTGAATTTTAAAAACAAACGCGCCATTTGTTTGTGCTGTGTTTGTGCTGGTTTGTGCCGCAAAAATAAATGTTTGTTCCGCTTTGGTTGCGGAGATATTGTGCGTTATAGTTGCTGTAACCCCGCCCATTTTGCACCCCATGTTCTTGAATTTTAAAAACAAACGTGCCATTCGTTTGTGCCGCGTTTGTGCTGGTTTGTGCCGCAAAAATAAACGTTTGTGCCGCTTTGGTCGCGGAGATATTGTGCGTTATAGTTGCTGTAACCCCGCCCATTTTGCACCCCATGTTCCTGAATTTTAAAAACAAACGCGCCATTCGTTTGTGCCGCGTTTGTGCTGGTTTGTGCCGCAAAAATAAACGTTTGTGCCACTTTGGTTGCGGAGATATTGTGCGTTATAGTTGCTTTAACTCCGCCCATTTTGCACCCCATGTTCCTGAATTTTGAAAACAAATGCACCATTCGTTTGTGCCGCGTTTGTGCTGGTTTGTGCCGCAAAAATAAACGTTTGTGCCGCTTTGGTTGCGGAGATATTGTGCGTTATAGTTGCTGTAACCCCGCCCATTTTGCACCCCATGTTTCTGAATTTTAAAAACAAACGTGCCATTCATTTGTGCCGTGTTTGTGCTGGTTTGTGCCGCAAAAATAAACGTTTGTGCTGCTTTGGTTGCGGAGATATTGTGCGTTATAGTTGCTGTAACCCCGCCCATTTTGCACCCCATGTTCCTGAATTTTAAAAACAAACGCGCCATTTGTTTGTGCTGTGTTTGTGCTGGTTTGTGCCGCAAAAATAAATGTTTGTTCCGCTTTGGTTGCGGAGATATTGTGCGTTATAGTTGCTGTAACCCCGCCCATTTTGCACCCCATGTTCTTGAATTTTAAAAACAAACGTGCCATTCGTTTGTGCCGCGTTTGTGCTGGTTTGTGCCGCAAAAATAAACGTTTGTGCCGCTTTGGTTGCGGAGATATTGTGCGTTATAGTTGCTGTAACCCCGCCCATTTTGCACCCCATGTTCCTGAATTTTAAAAACAAACGCGCCATTCGTTTGTGCCGCGTTTGTGCTGGTTTGTGCCGCAAAAATAAACGTTTGTGCCGCTTTGGTTGCAGAGATATTGTGCGTTATAGTTGCTTTAACTCCGCCCATTTTGCACCCCATGTTCCTGAATTTTAAAAACAAACGCGCCATTCGTTTGTGCCACGTTTGTGCTGGTTTGTGCCGCAAAAATAAACGTTTGTGCCGCTTTGGTTGCTGAGATATTGTGCGTTATAGTTGCAGCAACCCCGCCCACATTGCACCCCATGTTCCTGAATTTTAAAAACAAACGCGCCATTTGTTTGTACCGGGTTTGTGCTGGTTTGTGCCGCAAAAATAAACATTTGTGCAGCTTTGGTTGCGGAGATATTGTGCGTTATATGTTGTCAAACCACATTGACTTTACACCTTGGTATTAAAGCTTACATACAGAACCTAAACTCAGATTGGGTTTCCTTAATGTAAAGCTCCTCCCACTGTACTGGCACTGCACTTCATATTGTACCCTGAAAAAGGCACCTCTGCCGGGTTAGCCCCTCATATCAAAATTTTAGAAAAAATCTTATGCAGTTTGTTAGATCTTTGTTAGATCAGGTTAGATCAACCGTTGTCTGCGTTAGATCTCACACAGAAGAAGCGATATTAACAGTTATTTGCTGGGGGGGCTAACCCGTCATCAGCCCCCCCTTATCAAAAAATTGACCAAACAGTTAGCTATTTTGGAAGCAATTTGTTAGATCCGGTATGATCAAGTGTTTTTAACGTTAGATCTCACATTATTAGAGACTTATTAAGTGATTAATGAGGGGGGCTGGCCCCCCCTTATCAAATTTTCGGGCCAAAAATCATTCGGGCTAATAGATATTCGTTAGATCCGGTAAGATCAAGAGGTTTTAACGTAAGATCTCACATCATTTCAGAGATTTCATATTCTTTGCCAATAACAACATCCAAGTTAGTAGTTAATTGTTAGATGAAGTTATTATTGCATTAAACCTAGCATGCACATGGCAGAAATCAGTAATAATCGCAATGTAAGTAGGGATAAAAGCTTGTTGAAGTTTGATCAGTGAGATGTTTTATTTAATCTATGATAAATACATAACAGTTCGTTATTTTATATGAGAAGTTAGGCCCCCGTGGCAGTAGCTTAAAATTAATAAATTTTGGCATCGCTGCTCTAAATTGTGGGCACAACTGGAACAGGCCCAGACTGACATTCTGCTGCCAGGGGCTCTGTGGTGCTATGACCAACTACCACCTGTGCTGAAGTTACACCCCATATTGGGTACGACACTCCGCATATGCTCCCAGGTCAGCACACAGAACCGGCTTTCTTCCCTGATTCCCCATTGCTCCCTATCATAGAAAAACCGTGGTTCCTCCCTGGTCTGGAACCGCAAATGTTTCGGACCCTAAGCCAAACAGGTAGGGTCCAGGCATCCCACTTCCTAACGGGAGGCCAATGGCCTTCCACAGTAGTGCTAATGAGCCCTTCAAACTTTCCTTGTGGACAGCGCTACAATTACAACACTTTCTCAATACTTTGCCTAATTCACAGGGATTTAATCGTCCCCTGACGTCCTTTGAAGCATACTGTTCCAAAGAGGGTTCCCTTCCACAGGCTCTATCCAAAACATACGCCCTCTTGAACTGTCCGGCTGAACAACCACACTTACCGTTCTTGAACAAATGGGAAAGTAAGCTGGGGCGTACATTAACATCTGCTCAGATACATGTCCTCAGATTTTCGTTCGGTTTGTACAAAAATTAAAGAGACCAACTATAAACTGTTAACAAGGTGGTACCTCACCCTGCAACTACTGACCAATGTTGGAGATGCCAGGGGGATGGAGGAACACGACTTCACATATTTTGGTCGTGCCCTAAATTGATCCACTTCTGGGAGACAGATAAACCACGCAAAAATTTACGGAATACAAGGTTCCTGGTGATCCAGCTTTTTCCTGCTACATGTCTCCTCCATCTGAGCCAAACTCTATAAAAACTCCATTCCAAATGAGATGGAAGATCGAGTACTCACTGCACAACACCAACAGGAAAAATACTCTAACACTTGGGGACTATGGAACCAGATTGTCGTCTCCGCAGAGGGTACTGCCCTTCTTGGGACTTAATGTCACAGAAAAGTTCCGGAGCCCATTCATCATAGTTATCCTGAACCAACGCCATTTCACCCCCCCCCCCCCCAGCCTTACCTCCCCCCCCCCTTCTATCCTTTTACCTTTTCCATCCTTTTTTCCTTACCTTCTTTGATTATTGAAAATGAGAAAATAGTTTTGGGCGACAGCGGGTCTTGCTCCACAGCCCATTTTCCATCTTTAATAAAAACTGATAGGCCAGGAGGTAAGCAGCCTTTTGAGCAGTGTGCCGAAAAATGTTTTCAAAGAAATTGAGCGTACCGATTTTATAACAAAAAAAGTCAACTTCACAATCTCAATCACGAAAAGGATTTTTTATAAAGTAAATGCTGTAAACTACTTTAGCAGTGAGAAATTAACATCCTGCACTCTCACGCCTCAGATCAACCCCAATTCATACACCTTCACACCTCAGATCACTGTATCACCTGAAAATCTGCCCCACCACTGTACCCCCCTGCACATCTGCCCCACCACTGTAACCCCCTGCACATCTGCCCCACCACCGTACCCCCATGCTCTTCTGTCTCACTGCTGAACCATCTTCTCATCTGTCCTAACACTGAACTTATCTGCTCATCTGCCCCACCACTGTAACCCCCTTTCTCATCTGTCCCACCTCTCTAACCCCCTTTCTCATCTGCCCCACCACTGTAAACCCCTTTCTCATCTGCCCCACCACTGTACCTCCCGCACATCTGTCCCACCTCTGTTCCCCCTGCTCATCTTCCCCACCTCTGTAACCCCCTTTCTCATCTGCCCCACCACTGTAACCCCCTTTCTCATCTGCCCCACCTCTGTAACCCCCTTTCTCATCTGCCCCACCACTGTAACCCCCTTTCTCATCTGCCTCACCTCTGTAACCCCCTTTCTCATCTGCCCCACCTCTGTAACCCCCTTTCTCTTCTGCCCCATCACTGTACCTCCTGCACATCTGTCTCACCTCTGTTCCCCCTGCTCTTCTGCCCCACCGCTGTAACCCCCTGCTCATCTGTACCACTAATGTACCCCCTTTCTCATCTGCCCCACCTCTGTAACCCCCTTTCTCATCTGCCCCACCACTGTAACCCCCTTTCTCATCTGCCCCACCTCTGTAACCCCCTTTCTCATCTGCCCCACCTCTGTAACCCCCTTTCTCATCTGCCCCACCTCTGTAACCCCCTTTCTCATCTGCCCCACCACTGTAACCCCCTTTCTCTTCTGCCCCATCACTGTACCTCCTGCACATCTGTCTCACCTCTGTTCTCCCTGCTCTTCTGCCCAACCACTGTAACCCCCTGCTCATCTGTCCACCAATGCACCTCCTTTCACATCTGCCCCACCGCTGTACCCCCCTGCTCTTCTGTCCCACCGCTAAACCCCCTTCTCATCTGCCCCAACACTGAACCCCTCTTGCTCATTTTCCCACCACTGTAACCCCCTTGTCATCTGGCCCAACACTAAACCCCTCCCCCGCTCATCTGCCTCATCACTGTACCCCCCTGCTTTTCTGTCCCACTGCTGAACCCCCTTCGCATCCCTCCCACCACTGCACCTTCTGCACATCTGCACCACCACTGTACCCCCTTGCTCTTCTGCCCCACCACTGTAACCCCTCTGCTCATCTACCCCATCAATGTACCATTTTTCTCATCTGCCCCACCACTGTACCTCTCTGCACATTTGCTCCACCGCCATATTCCCATGTTCTTCTGTCTACTACTGAATCACCTTCTCATCTGCCCTACCACTGTAACCCGCTTTTTCATCTGCCTTACTAATGTACCTCCTGCACATCTGTTTCACCTCTGTACCCCCTGCTCTTCTGCCCCACCTATGTTCCCCCTGTTCTCCTGCCCCACCACTGTAACCTCCTGCTCATCTGTCCCACCAATACACCTCCTTTCACATTTGCCCCACTGTTCTACCCAACCTGCTTTTCTGTCCCACCACTGAACCTCCTTCTCATCTGCACCAAAACTGAACCCCCCTGCACATTTGCCCCACGGCTGTACCCTCCTGTTCTTCTGTCCCACATCTAAACCCCTCCTGCTCATTTTTCCCACCACTGTACCCTCTTCTCATCTATGATATGTGTGATATGCAGAGTGGTAAAAGGAAGCAGAGATGAGACACATCTACTTGTCCTGGCACACTCATCCAGCTGATCCACCGCTCACATCCAGACCACGTGCTTGTATGTGATGTATGGGATGTGTGGGATGTGTGGGATGTATGTGATGTATGGGATGTATGTGATGTCACATACGAGCATCTGGAATGGATGTGCAATGATGAGCTCAGGTCAGGGGCATTTTCTGAAAGCAGAGGGCTTGTGTGCAGGATCATAAGTTGGGCCCCTGCAGCTGAGGAAAAGTTTTTGTGCCGCAGCAAAAGTTGGGTGTGATTTTCATTGCGCTGAATATAAGGGGGGGCCAGCCCGTCCATATGTACCACCTAGTATCTCTATTTTGATGTGGAATATCTCTGAAATGATGTGAGATCTAACGTTAAAACCACTTGATCTTACCGGATCTAACCAATATCTATTAGCTTGAATGATTTTTGGGGCGAAAATTTGATAAGGGAGGGCCAGCCCCCCCACATTAATCACTTAATAAGTCTCTAATTATGTGAGATCTAACGTTAAAAACACTTGATCATACCGGATCTAACAAATTGCTTCCAAAATAGCTAACTGTTTGGTCAATTTTTTGATAAGGGGGGCTGATGACGGGTTAGCCCCCCCAGCAAATAACTGTTAATATCGCTTCTTCTGTGTGAGATCTAATGCAAACAACGGTTGATCTAACCTGATCTAACAAAGATCTAACAAACTGCATAAGATTTTTTCTAAAATTTTGATATGAGGGGCTAACCCGGCAGAGGTGCCTTTTTCAGGGTACAATATGAAGTGCAGTGCCAGTACAGTGGGAGGAGCTTTACATTAAGGAAACCCAAGCTGAGTTTAGGTTCTGTATGTAAGCTTTAATAACAAGGTGTAAAGTCAATGTGGTTTGACAACATATAACGCACAATATCTCCGCAACCAAAGCGGCACAAACGTTTATTTTTGCGGCACAAACCAGCACAAACGCGGCACAAACAAATGGCGCGTTTGTTTTTAAAATTCAGGAAGATAGGGTGCAATGTGGGCGGGGTTGCAGCAACTATAACGCACTATATCTTCGCAACCAAAGCGGCACAAACGTTTATTTTTGCGGCACAAACCAGCACAAACGCGGCACAAACGAATGGCACGTTTGTTTTTAAAATTCAGGGACATGGGGTGCAAAGTGGGTGGGGTTGCAGCAACTATAACGCACAATATCTCCGCAACCAAAGCGGCACAAACGTTTATTTTTGCGGCACAAACCAGCACAAACCCGGCACAAACAAATGGTGCGTTTGTTTTTAAAATTCAGGAACATGGGGTGCAATGTGGGCGGGGTTGTAGCAACTATAACGCACTATATCTCCGCAACCAAAGCGGCACAAACATTTATTTTTGCGGCACAAACCAGCACAAACGCGGCACAAACGAATGGCGCGTTTGTTTTTAAAATTCAGGAACATGGGGTGCAAAATGGGCGGGGTTACAGCAACTATAACGCACAATATCTCCGCAACCAAAGCGGCACAAACGTTTATTTTTGCGGCACAAACCAGCACAAACGCGGCACAAACGAATGGCGCGTTTGTTTTTAAAATTCAGGAACATGGGGTGCAATGTGGGCGGGATTACAGCAACTATAACGCACAATATCTCCGCAACCAAAGAGGCACAAACATTTATTTTTGCGGCACAAACCAGCACAAACGTGGCACAAACGAATGGCGCATTTGTTTTTAAAATTCAGAAACATGGGGTGCAAAATGGGCGGGGTTACAGCAACTATAACGCACAATATCTCCGCAATCAAAGCGGCACAAACGTTTATTTTTGCGGCACAAACCAGCACAAACGCGGCACAAACGAATGGCGCGTTTGTTTTTAAAATTCAGGAACATGGGGTGCAATGTGGGCGGGATTACAGCAACTATAACGCACAATATCTCCGCAACCAAAGAGGCACAAACATTTATTTTTGCGGCACAAACCAGCACAAACGCAGCACAAACGAATGGCGTGTTTGTTTTTAAAATTCAGGAACATGGGGTGCAAAATGGGCGGGGTTACAGCAACTATAACGCACAATATCTCCGCAACCAAAGCTGCACAAATGTTTATTTTTGCGGCACAAACCAGCACAAACGCGGCACAAACGAATGGCGCGTTTGTTTTTAAAATTCAGGAACATGGGGTGCAATGTGGGCGGGATTACAGCAACTATAACGCACAATATCTCCGCAACCAAAGAGGCACAAACATTTATTTTTGCGGCACAAACCAGCACAAACGCAGCACAAACGAATGGCGTGTTTGTTTTTAAAATTCAGGAACATGGGGTGCAAAATGGGCGGGGTTACAGCAACTATAACGCACAATATCTCCGCAACCAAAGCGGCACAAACGTTTATTTTTGCGGCACAAACCAGCACAAAAGCGGCACAAACGAATGGCGCGTTTGTTTTTAAAATTCAGGAACATGGGGTGCAAAATGGGCGGGGTTACAGCAACTATAACGCACAATATCTCCACAACCAAAGCGGCACAAACGTTTATTTTTGTGGCACAAACCAGCACAAACGCGGCACAAACGAATGGCGCGTTTTTTTTTAAAATTCAGGAACATGGGGTGCAAAATGGGCGGGGTTACAGCAACTATAACGCACAATATCTCCGTAACCAAAGCGGCACAAACGTTTATTTTTGCGGCACAAACCAGCACAAACGCGGCACAAATGAATGGCACGTTTGTTTTTAAAATTCAGGAACATGGGGTGCAAAATGGGCGGGGTTACAGCAACTATAACGCACAATATCTCCGCAATCAAAGCGGCACAAACGTTTATTTTTGCGGCACAAACCAGCACAAACGCGGCACAAACGAATGGCACGTTTGTTTTTAAAATTCAGGAACATGGGGTGCAAAATGGGCGGGGTTACAGCAACTATAACGCACAATATCTCCGCAACCAAAGCGGCACAAACGTTTATTTTTGCGGCACAAACCAGCACAAACGTGGCACAAACGAATGGCGCGTTTGTTTTTAAAATTCAAAGACATGGGGTGCAAAGTGGGCGGGGCTTGCATTAAATTGAATGTTTAATATCTCAGAAACCGAACCGGCACAAACGCTCATTTTTGCGGCACAAATCAGCACAAACGCGGCACAAACGAATGGTATATTTTTATTCAGGTTTTACAAACATGGGGTGCCAACTTCACACAGCTCCTAGTGTCTGCTCAACCATCACAACCACGCCTGACAACCTACAACATGTCCCTTCTGTATACCTTGGGTTCCAGGATGTGTTTGATAAACAAAAGGCCGACTGCTTACCACATCGGCCATATGACTGCCCGATCGACCTCCTGCCCAGCTCGGAAATTCCGTTCGGTCGCATCTTTCTACTATCAGAAACTGAGCTAAATAAAAGCCTTCAAGCAGTACATTGATGAAAACCTTGAAAAAGGCTTCATCCGCCCCTCTTCTTCACCAGCCGGAGCTGGTATCTTTTTTTGTGGGGAAAAAAAATGGGTCCCTCAGGCCGTGTGTGGACTACAGACAACTTAATAACATGACTATCAAGAACAGATACCTGTTGCCACTCATTCCCGAGTTATTCCAACGATTCCAATCGGCCCGAATCTTTTCCAAGTTGGATCTCAGAGGCGCTTATAATCTCATCAGGATCCGGGCTGGGGATGAGTGGAAAACTGCCTCTAGGTCCAGGTTAGGACACTTTGAATACCTGGTGATGCCGTTTTGGCTCTGCAATGCCCCGGCCACCTTTCAACATCTGGTGAAAAACATTTTTCGGGAATACCTTGACGACTTCTTAGGCAGCATAAGTTATACCTCAAAGCCGAGAATTATGAGTTCAAGAAATCTGTTGTGCAATTCTTGGGATTCATTATTTCTACCAACGGGGTCGCAATGGACCCACAAAAGGTCAAAGCAATTCAGGAATGGCCAGCCCCATTGGATAAGAAGGGGGTGCAACGATTTATAGGGTTTGCCAACTTCTATAGAAGATTTATTGCTGGATTTTCTTCTATCGTGGCACCCATTACTCAGTTGACACGCCAACACAGTCATTTTCAATGGTCTCAAGAAGCACAGGAAGCCTTTACCAAGCTAAAAGCTTTATTAACCTCTGCACCAATTTTACGTCACCCGGATCCAATCCTACCATTTGTATTGGAAGTAGACGCGTCAAAAAAACGCTACAGGGGCCATTCTCTCCCAGAGACATGGACCCAAGGCCATTCTACACCCTGTAGCCTTCGCATCCCAGAAGCTCAGCCCGCCAGAACTAAACTATGATGTAGGTGATAGGGAGCTGCTGGCCATCATGTTCGCCCTAGAAGAATGGAGGTACTTATTGGAAGGTGCACCTCATCCGGTTACGATCTTTACAGATCATAAAAATTTAGAGTACCTTCGGACAGCAAAATGCTTGAAACCCAGACAAGCCCGCTGGGCTCTCTTTTTCTCTAGATTTAATTTCCACATATCCTATAGACCAGGCTCAAAAAATAGAAAGGCAGACGCACTTTCCCGGATGTTCTCTGCAGATCCCCAAATGGCTGAACCCAGTACTATCCTTTCTTCACAAAACTTCCTTGGACTTACCCAAGCGGACTTAATAACTTCCATCAGGTCTTCATCCAGTCACTGCTCCGACATACCTTAGAGAAACATGACGATCTGCTCTGGGCCCGGGGTAAAATGTTTGCACCACGTGAAACACGGCCTTTGACTCTCAAGACTTTTGATGACCATAAATTGGCAGGTCACTTCGGAACAAGGAAAACCGCTGAATTGGTCTCTCGTTCTTTCTGGTGGCCAGGGTGGAGACGAGATTGTAAGGATTACGTCTCTTCCTGCCCCCTTTGCCAGCATAACAAGGGTAAAAACACCAAATCCTGGGGGCTACTCAAACCCTTGCCCATCCCGGAGCGACCATTGGCAGAAGTGTCCGTGGATTTCATTGTGGACTTACCTGCCTCAGAAGGGTTCACCACCATCCTGGTCGCTGTCGACCGCCTCTCCAAAATGGCTCACTTTTTGCCCATGATGGGCACCCCTTCCGCTTCTGACACAGCCAATATTTTTCTCAAGGAAATAATCAGACTTCATGGTGTGCCTAAAAGTATTGTCAGATAGGGGCGTTCAATTTACTTCCAAGTTTTGGAAAGAGCTCTGCAAAGCCTTGGACATTAAGACTTGCCTCTCCTTAGCGTACCATCCCCAGAGCAACGGCCAGACGGAGAGGACAAATCAAACCTTGGAGCAGTACTTCCGTTGCTTCTGTTCTGGCTCTCAAGATGATTGGGCAACTATTCTCCCATATGCCGAGTTCGCTTACAATAACTCTATCCATTCCGCCACTAATCAAACACCCTTCTGGGCAAACTTTGGGTTCCATCCCACCTTCCTCTCTAACAACATCCCTGAAATGTCCGTCCCTGCTGTTCAATACTGGATAACTTCCATACAGTCCAAATTTCAAAAGATTCAGGATACTTTACAAAAGGCTCAGGATAGCTATAAGAGACAGTATGACCAAGGGAGGAAGGAGAACCCAATCTTCAATGTTGGCGAGGAGGTCTGGTTGTCAACTGCCAATCTTAAGCTGCCCCTGCCCTCACGGAAACTTGGGCCAAGGTTCATTGGGCCCTTTCAAATTAGGAGGATAATCGACCCTGTGGCATTTGAGCTGGCATTACCGAACTCTTATAGAATACACCAAGTCTTTCATGCATCCTTGCTAAAACCTGTTGTGTCCGGCTTTTTTCCCGGGAGAAGGGAACTTCCTCCCCCGCCAGTCGAAGTAGACAGGGAGAATGAGTTTGAAGTGGAGTCCATTTTGAACTGCAGAAAGAGGGGCAGGCAACTTCAGTACCTAATCCAATGGAAAGGATACCCTCCTGAGGATAATTCCTGGGAGCCCGCTAGGAATCTGTATGTCCCATGGTTAATTCAAGCCTTCCACCGGGAACATCCAGAACTGATGTCCAGTTTGGGCGTCCAGTGTCCTCCCCTAGGGGGGGCACTGTCAGAGAAGGACTCTTTCTACCCTTGCTCGCCATGCTCCTGCGTGCATGCGCGGTGGATTGGCGCTCTGGCGCACACACGTGCGTGGCCCGATGGTGCGGCGCGTGCGTGTGCACAACAGTTCCCATGTGCGCGCAGTGGCTCATGATCGTGTACGGTAGCGCACGCAGTGTGCGTAATGGCGCACGCCAGGGCGCATGCTATGGCGGGGCTATTTCAGACGGCTCTGGCGCCCAGACGGGTTGCTGGTTTGTCGTCAGCTTTCTGTTTGTGCCTGTTTCCAGTTTACCATACTTGACTACCTGCTGTGACCCGGACTGTTCCTGACTACGCTGCTGCTCTCCTTGATCTGTACCCTCGGCTTGCTTAAATTGACTTTGCTTGACCTGGCTACCAGTGTTTGACCCTCGGGCTGCCTAACAGACTTTGATCTGCCTACCAGTGTTTGACCCTCGGCCTGCCTAACGGACTTGCTTACCTGCCTTACCTGGATTTGACTTCTGGCCTGTTTCACGGACTTGTTTACTTCCTTTGGTACCTGATTCCTCTGTCCTGCATTGGACCCTCAGCCAGTTCCTCAATCCCAGCTAATCCTCCATACAGCTCTTCAGTCTTTTCAAGGAACTCACCCCTGCTGGTGGCCCGTGCCTCCACGTGCCACCTGTTCCTTGTATCACCTTCAGGGGACGGGGTGCGCGTGGTTGCCACTCTCGGCATCTCAGCCTCGGTAAGTACTATCCGTGACACCCCCCGTTTGCTTACCTGAGCCCTCGGTAGTGCTGCGTCGAGAACGCGCTTGATGTCGGCCCGGTCTTCTCGCCTGTTCTCGGCTCTTCATTGGATAGATTGATAGCTGCACAGCCACTGGCTCACACTGCTGTCAATCAACTCCAATGACGCGGGGGGCGGGGCCGAGTTCTGTAGTTGGCGGCTTATGGACGTCGGATACAGGATTCGGGAGTGCACCTGCAAGCTAACCCCACGGGAGAGCGCTTCCCAGAGGGGGTTAGTTTTAGCGGGGAGAAGCCGAGACAGTCGCCATGGGACCCCAGAACAGCAGGATCGGGGCCACTCTGTGCAAAACTAACTGCACAGTGGAGGTAAGTATAACATGTTTGTTATTTAACCACTTCAGCCCCAAAAGGATTTACCCCCTTCCTGACCAGAGCACTTTTTACACTTTGGCACTGAGTCGCTTTAACTGCTAATTGCGCATGTCATGCAATGCTGTACCCAAACAAAATTTGCGTCCTTTTCTTCCCACACATAGAGCTTTCTTTTGATGGTATTTGATCACCTCTGCGGTTTTTATTTTTTGCGCTATAAACGGAAAAAGACCGAAAATTTTGAAAAAAAAATGATATTTTCTAATTTTTGTTATAAAAAAAATCCAATAAACTCAATTTTAGTCATACATTTAGGCCAAAATGTATTCGGCCACATGTCTTTGGTAAAAAAATGTCAATAAGCGTATATTTATTGGTTTGCGCAAAAGTTATAGCGTAAACAAACTAGGGCACATTTTCTGGAATTTACACAGCTTTTAGTTTATAACTGCCTATGTCATTTCTTGAGCTGCTAAAATGGCAGGGCAGTGCAACCCCCCCATCCCCTCCCCAAATGACCCCATTTTGGAAAGTAGACACCCCAAGGAAATTGCTGAGAGGCATGTTGAGCCCATTGAATATTAATTTTTTTGTCCCAAGTGATTGAATAATGACAAAAAAAAAATAAAAATTACAAAAAGTTGTCACTAAATGATATATTGCTCACGGCGTAAATTTTTTACTTCAATCCTCACTACCTATCACAGTTTTGAAGGTCATAAAATGCCAAGATGGCACAAACCCCCCCAAATGACCCCATTTTGGAAAGTAGACACCCCAAGCTATTTGCTGAGAGGCATGTTGAGTCCATGGAATATTTTATATTTTGACACAAGTTGCGGGAAAATTACAAACTTTTTTTTTTTTTTTTGCACAAAGTTGTCACTAAATGATATATTGCTCACACAGGCCATGGGCATATGTGGAATTACACCCCAAAATACATTCTGCTGCTTCTCCTGAGTACGGGGATACCACATGTGTGGGACTTTTTGGGAGCCTAGCCGCATACAGGGCCCCAAAACCAAGCACCACCTTCAGGATTTCTAAGGGCGTAAATTTTTGATTTCACTCCTCACTACCTATCACAGTTTTGAAGGCAATAAAATGCCAAGATGGCACAAAACCCCCCAAATTACCCCATTTTGGAAAGTGGACACCCCAAGCAATTTGCTGAGAGGCATGGTGAGTATTTTGCAGCTCTCATTTGTTTTTGAAAATGAAGAAAGACAAGAAAACATTTTTTTGTTTTCTTTTTTCAATTTTCAAAACTTTGTGACAAAAAGTGGGGTCTGCAAAATACTATACCTCTCAACAAATAGCTTGGGGTGTCTACTTTCCAAAATAGAGTCATTTGGGGGGTTTTGTGCCACCTGGGCATTCCATGGCCTCCGAAACTGTGATAGGCAGTGAAGAGTGAAATCAAAAATTTACGCCCTTAGAAAGCCTGAAGGCGGTGTTTGGTTTTCGGGGTCCCGTACGCGGCTAGGCTCCCAAAAAGCCTCACACGTGGTATCCCTGTACTCAGGAGAAGCAACAGAATGTATTTTGGGGTTTAATTTCACATATTCCCATGGCATGTTTGAGCAATATATCATTTAGTGACAACTTTGTGCAAAAAAAAAAAAAATTTGTCTTTTTCCCGCAACATGTGTCACAATATAAAATATTCCATGGACTCGACATGCCTCTCAGCAAATAGCTTGGGGTGTCTACTTTCCAAAATGGGGTCATTTGGGGGGGGGTTTGAACTGTCCTGGCATTTTATTCACAACATTTAGTAGCTTATGTCACACATTACCCACTCTTCTAACCACTTGAAGACAAAGCCCTTTCTGACACTTTTTGTTTACATGAAATGATTTTTTTTTTTTGCAAGAAAATTACTTTGAACCCCCAAACATTATATATTTTTTAAAGCAAATGCCCTACAAATTAAAATGGTGGGTGTTTCTTTTTTTTTTCACACAGTATTTGCGCAGCGATTTTTCAAACGCATTTTTTGGGAAAAAAACACACCTTTTTAAATTTTAATGCACTAAAACACACTATATTGCCCAAATGTTTGATGACATAAAAAAGATGATCTTAGGCCGAGTACATGGATACCAAACATGACATGCTTTAAAATTTCGCACAAACGTGCAGTGGCGACAAACTAAATACATTTTTAAAAGCCTTTAAAAGCCTTTACAGGTTACCACTTTAGATTTACAGAGGTGGTCTACTGCTAAAATTACTGCCCTCGATCTCACCTTGGCGGTGATACCTCACATGCATGGTGCAATTGCTGTTTACATTTGACGCCAGACCGATGCTTGCGTTCGCCTTGCGCGAGAGCAGGGGGAGACAGGGGTGCTTTTTTTTTTTTTTTTTGCTTTTTTATCTTATTTTTAAACTGTTCCTTTCATTTTTTTTTTTTATCATTTTTATTGTTATCTCAGGGAATGTAAATATCTCCTGATAGCAATAGGTAGTGACAGGTACTCTTTTTTTTAAAAATTGGGCTCTATTAGACCCTAGATCTCTCCTCTGCCCTCAAAGCATCTGACCACACCAAGATCGGTGTGATAAAATGCTTTCCCAATTTCCCAATGGCGCTGTTTACATCCGGCGAAATCTAAGTCATGAATTGCTCGTAGCTTCCGGTTTCTTAGGCCATAGAGATGTTTGGAGACATTCTGGTCTCTGATCAGCTCTATGGTCAGCTAGCTGAATCACCGGCTGCATTCTCAGGTTCCCTGTTGGGGCAGGAGAGCCAGAGAAAAACATGGAAGGCGGTGGGGGGGGATTTCCCTCCCACTGCTTGTAAAAGCAGTCTAGAGGCTAATTAGCCGCTAGGATTGCTTTTACATGAAAGCCGAACGCTGGCTGAAAAGAATGATACCAAGATGATACCTAAACCTGCAGGCATCATTCTGGTATAACCACTCAAAGTCCAGCAACATACCAGTACGTTGCTGGTCCTTGTTGGGCATATATTGTAAACTTTTTTTTCATGCAGCCTGTGGGCTGAGCGAAAAAAAGATATTGATCGGTGGGTATGCCCACCATTAGAATACCTCCTTTCATCCACCCACTTCTAATGATGGGCATACATGCGCCGTTTATATATGCCGAAGCATGGGGGCATCCTCCCGCAAAAGGTAGGAGCAAATCGCTCCTCCACCCACTGCTGCCCCCAAGCTTCAGCATATATGCTGAAGTATGTAACGGTGGTGGTGAAATCACCTCCGACAGCGCTGGAGTCACGGCTTTATGTATCGTGGGAGCAAACGCCGTTGCTGTCAAGATAAATAAATCCACGCTGCAACTGAATGGCGTACCTGCTAAGCAAATGATGGTTAACAATAAAACAAAGTAACATTACAGTAGAACAGTAATGCCATGTACACACGGTCAGATTTTCCGACGGAAAATGTGTGATAGGACCTTGTTGTCGGAAATTCCGACCGTGTGTGGGCTCCATCACACATTTTCCATCGGAATTTCCAACACACAAAGTTTGAGAGCTTGCTATAAAATTTTCAGACAACAAAATCCGCTGTCGGAAATTCCGATCGTGTGTACACAAATCCGACGGACAAAGTGCCACGCATGCTCAGAATAAATTAAGAGACGAAAGCTATTGGCTACTGCCCTGTTTATAGTCCGGACGTACGTGTTTTACGTTAGCGCGTTCAGAACGATCGGATTTTCCGACAACTTTGTGTGACCGTTTGTATGCAAGACAAGTTTGAGCCAACATCCGTTGGAAAAAATCCATGGATTTTGTTGTCGGAATGTCCGATTAATGTCCGACCGTGTGTACAGGGCATTAGACTTACCATACCTGCAAAGCAAATACAAAAAATACATAGTAAAAAATAAAACATTTAACGCAACCTGTGCCTAAAATATATATATGACGAAGCATGGGGGCATCCTCCCGCAAAAGGTAGGAGCATATCGCTTCTCCACCCACTGCTGCCCCCACGCTTCGGCATATATGCTAAAGTATGTAACTGTGGTGGTGAAATCACCTCCGACAGCGCTGGAGTCAAGGCTTTATGTATCGTGGGAGCAAACGCTGTTGCTGTCAAGATAAATAAATCCGCTCTGCAGCTGAATGGCGTACCTGAAAACAAAATAACGGTTAACAATAAAACACAGTAAACAGTAAAGTATAAAAAAATTGCATACCTATAAAGCAAACATGATAAAAACATAATAACAATAAAACATTGCAGAATAGAATACAGTAAAAAAGAGCAGAACCATAGAGAGAGAACAATAAAACAACTATTTTTGTTTTTTTTATTTTATATATTTTTTTTTTTTTTTAACCTTTTTTTGTTGTTTTTTTTTTTGTAACTTTAACTTTTGTAACTGGTACCAGGTTTGGGTATCTCAAAATGCGATGGCATCTTGGGAGACCCTGTGAAACTGTGTCCTAGTCTGTGCAGTGCTGTACCCTACGCTAATACTCAACTAGTGTATGGTAGCGTTCAAAACATTCACCAATGCAAAGACCAGGATTGTCAGGACAGGAGGGACAATAATACCGGTGTCATGCTTATATCCGTGCTTGCTGCAGACACAACATCTTTTTTGGGGGGCTCGTTGGGTAAGGGTACTTGGGAGGACATAAAGAAAATGCCTCTCATGCAGCCGGCTTACTGCATTTGGTTGGGAAAGGTGAGGTGGAGCACCATCTGGAAACAGAAGGGCTCTGACGATCTCTTCCTGGAATTTAGGAAGGATCCAGTCTGTCCTGAAGCTTTGTATAGCACATGAGCGTTCAGCAAAGCCAATTGAAATAAATAAACAGACACTTTTTTGTACCAGCGTCTGGCCTTACGGGCAACTAGGTACGGCACCAACAACTGGTCGTTGAGGTCCACCCCTCCCATGTTAAGGTTATATTCGTGGACACAGAGGGGTTTCTCCACAACACCAGTCGCCGTAGTAATTTGGATCGTCATGTCTGCATGAAGGGAGGTGAGAACGAAAACATTCTTATTATCCCTCCACTTCATAGCAAGCAAATTATTACACTGCAAGCAGGCTCTCTCCCCCAGCCTAAGATGGGAATCTACAAGCCGCTGGGGAAAGCCCCGGCGATTAGGTCACACGGTGCCACATGCTCCAATCTGATGATCAAAAAGGTGGCTAAAAAGTGGCACGCTCGTGTAATAATTGTCCACGTACAAGTGGTACCCCTTTTCCGAATAAGGGTGACACCAAGTCCCACACAATCTTGCCAGCGCTTCCTATGTATTCAGGGCAGTTTGTCGGCTCTACGTGACTATCTCTTCCCTCGTAAACCATAAAACTACATGTATAGCCTTTGGCCCTGTCATAGAGCTTATACATCTTGACCCCGTATCTGGCACGCTTGCTGGGAAGGTACTGTTTGAATGACAAGCGGACAGAAAACTTAATCAGGGACTCATCAACGCAGACAACTTGATGGGGAATAAACAAGTCTGCAAAACGTTGGTTGAAGTGGTTTACAAGGGGCCGAATTTTGTAGAGCCGATCGTATCCAGGGTCTCCACGAGGACGACAGAGTTCATTGTCATTGAAGTGCATGAACCGCAAAATCTGCTCGTATCGTGCCCTGGCCATGGAAGCAGAGAACACGGGCATATGGTGAATTGGGTCAGTGGACCAATATGACCACAACTCGCTCTTTTTGGTTATGCCCATGAGGAGGGAAAGGCCCAGAAAGATCTTAAATTCGGAAACCGTAATTGGTTTCCAATCTCTGGCAAGGGAGGACTGGGGAATAGTGGCGATGTGTTGACCAACGTACAAATTGCTTTGGTCCACAATAGATCTATAGAGATCTTCGGTGAAAAACAGCGGAAAAAAAATTCAGTGACGTAAAATCAATTGTTTCCACCTGAATGCCGGGTTGGCCAGTGAATGGGGGAAGTACGGGTGCTGCAGAAGTGGTGGGTTCCCAATTCGGATTGGCGAATGCAGCAGGAAGGGCACTATGGGCACGACGGGCCTGTGTTCGTCTTCTTGGTGGCAGCATGACACTACTTGTGCTTCCCACCTCGCAAGCTTGAACTGCACTTATGGGACTCGCCACATGTTACTGCAGTGCTGGATGTACGACCAGGGTGTACTAGGCCGCTGGTGCTTGCCAGTTCACCAGAAGGAATAGCGGCGCTAGTACTTCTCTGCTCCATACGAGGGACCTGCGGTTCTTGCACATCAAGGACAGAAGAAGAAGTTTGGGGTCTGGTACGCCTGACCTTGGCAGGGACCACAACTCCGTTGTCAGAGCTATCTGTCATGGAGCCGCTACTGTCTACAGGATCGCATTCTGAGCCTGAATCTGACAGATGAGTGACTTCCTCTTCACTATCTGTCATGCTCAGAAACGTGTAGGCCTCTTCACTAGTGTACCTTTGATTTGCCATTTTGGGCTCTAAATTTAGTGGTACACTAGTGAGACTCACAGGCAAAAAAGCTCCTGACTGATAGCGTCTGTATCAAAACGCTCCCAACAAAAACTGTTAGCGATCGCAGGGATCAGGCCTGACTCTGCGAACGCTGCAGTTATGTGTCTTTTAGTGTTTTGTAAGTGTCAGTGATCGATTGATACTGCACTTGGGTGGGCTGAGCAGGGCCAGGCCGAGGGGCAAAACGCAGGTGCTAGCAGGTATCTGGGCTGATCCCGCTAACACTGCGTTTTTGGGAACCCTAAACTGCTGGGGACGCTAATATAGATCTGATCGGTTTAGATATTGATCCGTTCAGATACTATACCACTAAGGGAGGTGTATGCTGCGTGTGCGGGTGTTAGCGGTACTGGCACTAACCTGACGCTGCCTGGGGTGACGCAGACCTTATCTGACCCTAAAACGTAACTTATATCACCGCCAGGCGATTAGGGGGTTAAACCTTTATAAGGTAATAAATGGCGGGTGCCCTGAAACTATAATAAACAAACTAACTAACCAGCGTCACCCGTAACAGTTATACAGTGATCACTGGTGAAAGGGTTAACTAGGGGGCAATCAGGGGGTTAAAACCTATATACTTACATCCCTAACTAGCGTCACCTGTGACACTAATACAGCGATCAGAAAAACGATCGCTTAGTGACACTGGTGACGGGGGGGTGATCAAGGGGTTAAAACTTTATTGGGGGTGTTACGGGGTTACCCTAGACCTAAAGGGGGCTAACCCTAACTGCCCCACCACTTATAACTGTCACAAACTGACACCAATGCTAAAAAAAAAAAAAAACTGCTATTGGTGTCACTGTGACAGGGGGTACAGGGGGGTGATGGGGGGTGAAAAGTGTGCCTAGTGTGTTCTACTGTTAGTGTAGTGTTGGTGCAACTCACATCGATGTCTTCTCTCCTCGGCGCTGGAACGAAAAGACCGGCTCGAGGAGAGATGACATCACTTCCTCTGCCGCTGTTTACATTACAGCAGCAGAGGAAGATTGTCATTCGTTGGGAGCGATCGCGAGGGGGTGGCCACGAATCAGTGGCCTCCCCCTCACCTCTGATCGCTCCCCTAATTAAGCCGACCGCCTAGGGCACCGGGGGAGGCAGATCACGTACCAGGTACGTGATTTTGCCTGCCCGTGCCATTCTGCCGCAGTATATCTGCGTTAGGCGGTCGGCAAGTGGTTAAAAAAAAAAAATTGAACCTTTACAACTACTTTAACAACCTCAATACAGTGCACTTACACCCCCTTCCTGCCCAGACCAATTTTCAGCTTTCAGTGCTCTCACAGTTTGACCATTACTCAGTCATGCAACACTGTACCCATATGAAACTTGCGTCCTTTTTTTCACACAAATAGAGCTTTCTTTTGGTGGTATTTAATGATTAGTGGATTTTGTGAAAAAAGTGCCTTTTTCTTTGTTTCTGTCATTAAATTATGCTAATTAGTCATTTTTCTTCATAAATTTTGGCCAAAATGTATACTGATATATATCTTTGGTAAAAATAACCCAAATTAGTGTGTATTATTTGGTCTTTGTGAAAGTTATAGAGTCTATAAACTATGGTGCCAATCACTGAAAATTGATCACATCTGATCAGGCCTTCAGTACATCAGGTGAATCTCATTTCTTGAGACACTAACAAGTCAGGAAAGTACAAATAACCCCCCCCCAAATGACCCCTTTTTAGAAAGTAGACATTCCAAGGTAAGTAAATAGCATGGTGAGTTTTTTTAAGTTGAAATTTTTCCCACAATACTCTGCAAACTGAAGATTTTTTTTTTTTTTTTTACAAAATTGTCAAATTATCAGGTTATTTTTCACACACAGCATATGCATACAACAAATTACACCCTAAAATACATTCTGCTACTCTTCCCAAGTATGGCGATACCACATGTGTGAGACTTTTACACAGCCTGGCCACATACAAAGGCCCAACATTGAAGTAGCACCTTCAGGCGTTCTACGAGCATAAATAACACATCTCATTTCTCAACCACCTATTACAATTTTGAAGGCTCTGGAGCACCAGGACAATAGAATTGCCCACAAAATGACCCCATTTTGGAAAGCAAACAACCCAACGTATAATCTATGAGGCATAATGAGTCTTTTGAACGGTTAATTTTTTTTCCAGAAGTTTTTGGAAAATGTGGATAAAAAATTAAAACACATTTTGTTTTTTACACAAAGTTGTCAATTTATAAGATATTTCTAACACATAGCATGTATATAGCAAAGATTACACCCCAAAATACATTCTGCTACTCTTCCCGAGTATGGCGATACCACATGTGTGAGACTTTTACACAGCCTGGCCACATACAGAGGCCCAAAATTGAAGTAGTACCTTCAGGCATTCTAGGAGCATAAATTACACATCTCATTTCATTCCTACCTATCACACTTTTGAAGGTCCTTGAGCACCAGGACAGTGGAAGTACCCACAAAATTACCCCATTTTTGGAAAGCAAATACCCCATTGTATATTCTATGAGGCATGGGCTGCAAATAGGTACTCTGGTACTCTGATGGGCTGGAGACAGGTACCCGGGTAACTTGATGAGCTGCAGACAGGTACTCGGGTACTCTGATGGGTTGGTGACAGGTACTCGGGTACTCTGATGGCCTGGTGGCAGGTACTCGGGTACTCTGATGGCCTAGTGACAGGTACTCGGGTACTCTGATGGCCTGGTGAAATTTACTCGGGTACTCTGATGGGCTACAGATAGGTACTCGGATAGGCTGGTGACTGGTATTCGGGTACTCTGAAGGGCGGTGACAGGTACTCGGTACTTATATGGACTGTGACAGGTACTCGGGTACTCATATGGACTGTGACAGGTACTCAGGTACTCGGGTACTCATATGAACTGTGACAGGTACTCGGGTACTCTGATGGACTGTGACAGGTACTCGGGTACTCTGATGGACTGTGACAGGTACTCGGGTCATATGACGGACAGCAGGCGGCAATCGGTTAAGGACGCCTTTGATAATGGCTCCCTAATGACTACTTTTAACATTATAGACATTCCAGAGATTCCAGATTTTCCTCTTCCCAGGAGAATAATTCCTGTGCTATACTCATCAAGATGGGACTTCTGCTCCCTCTTTGTTTGTTTAGGTATGCTATCGAGGTTGTATTGTCCGATCTGACCTGTATATGTTGGCCTCTGAGCTGACTTTGAAATGCTGAGATTCCTCAGGCTTTATCTTTGAGTTCCTTGTAGTTGGACGAGTGTTGTTTCTCTAGTTGAGTCCAAGTACCCTGTGCCCATTGCCCCTCTAAATGGGCCCCCCATCCCTGACTGCTGGCATCTGTAGTCAATATGCATGCAATCGGGAAGGTCCACAGCAGTGTCAGGGCTGGGCTCAGTCCTTCCTTCTCAGAGCTGGCTGCTCAGCTGTCGGCTAATTGCCAGCTCCTATCTCCCCACAGTTGCTCAGCTGTTGATGATATCCTGCTCATCAGTCCTGCCTACTTAAGCCGTTCAGCCCAGTGGACCTATGCCTGCGTTCCTGTTTAAAGACTTGCTTTGCTGACATCCCTTCTGGCTCCAGATCCTGCTTGCTGTTCCACTACATTGATCCCTGATTTCTGGCTTGGCTTACTATCTGTTCCGGTTACTGAACTTTGGCTATGTTTTGACTACGTTTGTTCTTTTTACTTTTATTATTAAACAAGTGTGATTTAACTGTACTTCTGTCTTGGTCTGATTTCATGGTTTCTGAAAGTAGGCAAAGGCCATGAATTCAGAAGATGCAGTCAATCAACTTGTTGGTAATATTTTTTTCAGATTGGATGAGCAGGATCACCGCATGGATCAGTTTGCCATGGCGTTACAAACGCTCCTGAGTCGCACGGCTCACCTGGAATTTCCCACTGTGGCTGCTCCAGTGCAACCTGTGTTGCAGGCCATCCCTGCTGCTGCTCCAGTCTCTGTGCAGGCACCTGCCTCGAGTATTACCTCTATAAGAGGTATATCTGGTCCCGCTCCACTTCCTCAGCAATTTGGGGGCGATCCAGTCCAATGCAGAGGGTTTCTCAACCAGGTTGAGATATACTTTGAGATGCTGCCCCAGGCATTTCCCACGGACAGAAGCAAAGTAGGTTTCGTGATATCTTTGCTTTCTGAGAGAGCCTTGGCCTGGGCAAACCCTTTATGGGAGATGCAAAAATCTGTTGTCTTGAGCTACCCTGAGTTTGTGGCTTTATTTAAAAGGGTATTTGACGTTCCCGCATGCTCCGCTTCTGCTGCTAAGCGCCTTGTGTCCATCGAACAGAGTGCGAGAACTGTTGCCGACTACGCCATTGAATTCCATACTCTGGCAGCAAAGGTTGCGTGGAACAATGATGCCCTCATGGCTTTTTCTCATGGTCTCTCGGATACCATCAAGGATGAGATAGCAGCCCAAGATATACCCACTGAGCTGGAGAAGTTGATCACATTTGCCATCCTCATTGACTCCAGACTCAGAGAACGATTTTCTTTTAAGGAGCGCCTGCGGAAGCCTCCTGTACATTTGTCTCTGAACTTTGCAGTCCTACCCGTGCCTCCCTCACCTCCCATGCCTCCTGTTACCGAATCGGTCAGTGAAGGTGAACCCATGCACTTGGGTTTCACGCGTCTCTCTGCGGATGAGAGAACCTCTAGGAGGAGGGAGAGGAGTTTGTGCCTTTATTGTGGCCAGGCAGGTCACTTTTTGAAGTCTTGTCCTACCTGTTCAGTGAACGCCCAAACCTTGAGGTCCTGTCACGGACAGACCTTAGGTGGCGTTGTTTCATCCCAAGTTATCCAGAAGGATAAGCCCCTGGTTTTGGTCACCCTTTCTTGGGCTAAGTCGTCCGTCGAGTTACAGGCTCTAATCGACTCTGGGGCTGCAGGCCTGTTCATTGATGCTGCCTTTGTATCAAAGCACTCTTGACGGGAGATCTCTACAGCCTGCCAATGTGACTCATGAGACGGTTCCGTTGTCCATGGCTGTAGGGGCTCTTCACCATGAGATAATCCATTTCCAATTATTTCCTTACCTAAGTTTCCGCTGGTTATTGGTTATCCTTGGTTACAGCGGCACAACCCCTCTTTTGATTGGCTCCGTGCTGCGGTTCTCTCCTGGTCACCACAATGCAATGAGACATGCTTCCAGAAGGTAGCCAAGGTCTTGTGCACCTCTTCACTCTCCTCCCTGCCAGAGGAGTACAGCAATTTTAGCAATGTCTTTGACATAGGTCAAGCTGGTAGTTTGCCTCCGCACTGGTCGTAAGATTGCGCAATTGACCTTCAACCTGGTGCCATACCCCCTGGTGGCCGGGTTTACCCTTTGTCAGTCTTGGAGGATAAGGCCATAGAGGAGTATGTTGCAGACGCACTTTCTCGAGGTTCCATTTGCAAATCCTTGTCACCTGCTGGTGCTGGTTTCTTCTTTGTACAGAAGAGTGGTGAACTGAGACCTTGTATTGATTATAGGGGTCTCAATCGTTTCACGATTAAGAATGCCTATGCAATTGCGTTGATTACAGAGTAATTTGACCGCCTCAATACCAGAGTTTAATACCAGAACAGGCCATTATGAGTACCTTGTAATGCTTTTTGGCCTTTGTAACGCCCCGGCAGTTTTCCAGGAATTTATTAACAATGTCCTCCGAGATTTGTTGCAGTTTGTGTGGTGGTTTATCTCGATGATTTCCTCATATTTTCCAAGTCCCTGGAGAGCCACCACACAGATGTCTGTCGTGTGCGTCAGAAACAAAGAGAGAACAATCTCTATTGTAAACTGGAGAAGTGGGAGTTCCATTGTGAACAGGTTAAATTCCTGTATAGTAAAGAGTGAAACAAAGGAAAACCAAAATTTATGACACCACATCCCAAATATTCATTTATGGAGAAGGAATGGACTTTAAGGCATAGAGCCTTGGGACTTTAACCTCCCTGGCGGTATGATTATTTCAGATTTTAGGTGCTGAAAGCGGTACAATTATTTTGCATGGAAATTTGGCGTTTTATATTGTAGGCCTGTAATTCTTAACAATAACACACTTAAATCTGTCCAAACAAGAGTCTAGTAGATATCCCGGGTATGATGAAGTTTGAAACATAAAAACATAAATTATAATATAATAGATAAATATAAATAATTTTAAAAAAATAATATAATAATAATATAATAAATTTCCCCACGATTCACTATTGCTCAATTCTGCATGTGTTCTAATTTACTATCGCTGTTTTCTAGCTGGTCTAAAGCCACTTTTGACGTAAAGGGACACTTTTTGGTTGCTATGGACAATCTCCAGTTTCCAGGCAGAAAGAACAGTATATATCATATAAAACTGCATGCAGGGCATGGGCCAAAGCACTGGGGACAAAAGGGATGTGAAATAATTTTAATACAGTACTGTAATCTGTAAGATTACAGTACTGTATGTGTTATGGTTTTTACATCTTTTTGAATTTGCCGCCAGGCTCCGCCCCCGTGCCACAAAATTAATAAAATACAGTCACAGTGCTTAGTGTGGATACCACTTTGTTCTCAACATGTTTCGCTCAGTGGAGCTTCTTCAGGAGGTATTGTATGTGGCATCAATTAAACTAAAAATTACATAAGAGAAAAAGAAAACAAATCAAAACAATGACATTTTATTATATATAATAATGGTTAATCATAAGGATGCTTCAAGATGAGGATAAATAGAAATTTGAAATTACATAAGTACTGCATTAGGCAATATAATTAATTTTTTATATATACATAAATAGATAAATATGTATAATGTAAGTGATGGATTACTACAAAAAGTGGGAACCTTACCAAAAAAATATAGTTTTATGGACTTACACTTGGAGCTGAAAGGTCACAAGTATTAGAAACACTTAATTCATGAACTGCCTTCTCCCATTGGAATTCTGCCCACAGGGAAAGCTTGCAGAGACAATACACGTACGTGCAGGGTTATTGATGTCTTTGCTACAAAAGAAAGGACCAGTGAATAGAAAAAGGAAAAGGAATGTTTCTATAAGTGTAATAAAAGTGGTTGAATAAGTAGATGGATTTTCTCAGATGGGAAAACCCTTTATCAATAATAGATATATTATTTACCTTAATGGTGCTTTGATAGAATCAATGTTACTCAATAGATGACATCCAAAGTGTTTATTTGGACAGGAGCACCTTAATAATGGGATGTATGAAATAGGAGAAAAGGCTATATGTCAAAAAAGCTGTAGGGGTCTGGAGAGGAGGAGATCGGCATCCACCAATGCCCAAACTGAACCTAAACGTCAAAAACAAACAATAAATATCAGTTACTAGATGTGAGGGGATAAGAGTAATCAAAGGAGAGACATAGCTGCCGCACATAGTGCACCTACTTTAATGAGGTATAAGCCGGAATTGAAGTGGTTGAACAGGGAAGGAGAAAACCTTCCCTCCTTTCACTGTGGTGTCCAACAGAGGACAGAGGTTAAATTCCTGGGTTATGTAATTTCCACTGCTGGTTTTTCGATCGACCCAGAGAAACCTTCGGCAGTCCTACAGTGGCCCCGACCTCTGCAGCGTTTCCTGGGCTTTGCCAACTATTATCAGAAGTTTATTCGTAACTTCTCGTCTCTGGTCAAGCCCCTGACTGATATGACCAGAAAGGACAGGAATCCACAGAGTTGGTCTCCGGAGTCCGTTAAGGCCTTTGAGAGTCTTAAGGCTGCCTTTGTTTCTGCTCCTGTGTTGGCACGTCCTGATCCTATGTTACCTTTTATCCTTGAGGTTGATGCTTCTGAGACTGGTGTTGGCGCCCTTCTGTCTCAATGTCCTACCTCTGAGAGCGCTATGCATCCTTGTAGCTACTTTTCCAAAAAATTGTCACCTGTGGAGTGCAATTACAAAATTGGTGACAAAGAGCTGTTGGTGATCATTTTAGCCCTGAAAGAATGGAGACATCTCCTTGAAGGTACCACTGTGCCGGTTCTCATTCTTTCTGACCATAAGAATCTCACATTCTTGTCTGAAGCTAAACGCCTTTCTCCCAGAAGGGCGCGATGGGCTCTATTCTTGTCACGTTTCAATTACATTGTCTCATTTCTATTCGGTAATAAGAATGTAAGGGCTGACGTTTTGTCACGACAATTTTCCTCCACTTCCAAGATGGAGTCGGTTCTGGTTCCTGTGATTCCTCCTGATCGTATTCTGGCTACAGTTCGCACCAGTCTCACTTCTCCTTTGGGTGACAAAATTCTTGTTGCTCAGGTCCATGCTCCTCCTGAGAAACCTTGTGACTGCTGCTTTGTCCTAGGGAGTCTCCGTACTGCAGTGCTCCAGGCTTACCATTCTCCCAAGGCTGCTGGACACCCTGGGAAGAATCAACTCTTTTGCGCCATTTCCCAACAATTCTTGTGGCCTAGTCTACGTGCTGATGTAACTGCCTTCGTAGCTGCCTGTTCCGTGTGTGACTCCACGACACCTTCCAGTGGGCCATCTACAACCATACCCAATGGAGAGAGGCCCTGGACCCACCTGTCTATGGATTTCATTGTGGAGTTACCCAACTCCCAGGGCAACACAGTTATCCTTATGGTGTTTGACTGGTTCTCAAAAATGTCTCATTGTATTCCACTTAAGAAGTTCTTGGGAACTGGCTTCCATTTTCGCTCAGAAGATCTTTCGCTTAGATGGGCTACCCAAGGTGAATGTCTCGGACAGAGGTAGTCAGTTTGTGTCCCAGTTCTGGCGAGCCTTTTGTGCACAGTTGGGAATTCAGCTTGCCTTTTCCTCTGCATATCACCCGCAGTATAATGGGGCCGCAGAACAAGCCAATCAGTCCTTGGAGCAATTCCTACATTGCTATATTTCTGACCATCATAACAACTGGTCAGACCTCTTTCCGTGGGCAGAGTTTGCTCACAATAGTGCCTTGAATTGTGCTTCCCAATTGTCCCGTTTTATGGCGAACTATGGTTTCCAACCTTCCATGTTGCCTGACTCATTTGTTCCACAGAGTAGTTCTGCATTAGAGGAGCATCTCCGTGGTCTTCGTTCCACTTGAGCACAAATCCAGGAGGCTTTGCGACATGCTAATGATAGGTACAGACTCCATGCTGACCGCACACGGCTGCCTGAACCTTCCTACCAGGTTGGGGACAGAGTCTGGTTGTCATCTCGCAACCTCCGACTTCGTGTTCCCTCACTGAAGTTCGCACCTCTGGTTTATTGGGCCTTTCTGTATTCTTCACAGGATTAACCAGTGGCTTACGCATTAGACCTTCCTTCTAATTTGCATATTTTGAATGTATTTCATGTCTCCTTATTAAAACCTTTAGTCAGTAACCACTTTACCACCTCGGTTCCACGTCCTCATCCTGTACAGGTTGAGAACCAGGAGGACTATGAAGTACAGTCCTTTGTTGACTCCCGTAGGTTCCGTGGGCGCATACAGTACCTGGTGCATTAGAAGGGGTACTGTCCGGAGGAACACTCTTGGGTCTCATCCTTGGACGTACATGCCCCTGTCCTCCTCCGTGATTTCCATAGATTTTTTCCCCTCAAGCCTGGTGGTCCTCCGAGGGGGAGGGGTCGTTGAGGTGGGGGTACTGTCAGGGCTGGGCTCAGCCCTTCCTTTTCAGAGCTGGCCTCTCAGCTGTCAGCTAATTGCCAGCTCCTATCTCTCCACAGTTACTCAGCTGTTGGTATCCTGCTCGTCAGTCCTTCCTACTTAAGCCGTTCAGCCCAATGGATCTCTGCCTTCGCCTTGGTCAACATCAGAGACTATCTCCTGCGTTCCTGTTTAAAGACTTGCTTTGATGACATCCCTTCTAGCTCCAGATCATGCTTGCTGTTCCACTACATTGATCCCTGACTTCTGGCTTCACTATCTGTTCCGGTTACTGAACTTTGACTATGTTTTGACTACGTTTGTTCTTTTTACTTTTATTATTAAACAAGTGTGATTTAACTGTACTTCTGTCTCAGTCTGATTTCATGGTTTCTGACAAGCAGTCCCTCTTGTAGATTGATTTGCTTTCTCCACCACCAAAGGGCTTTTCTGGGAGGTACACTTTGTCCTCTAATGCCGCGTACACACGGGCGGATTTTCCGTCGGAAAAATCTTGGATGGTTTTTCCAACAGAATTCGGCTCAAACTTGGCTTGCATACACAAGGTCACACAAAAGTTCACTGTACTTACGACCGTCAAGAACGCGGTGAAGTACAACACTACGACGAGCCGAGAAAACGAAGTTCAATGCTTCCGAGCATGCGTCGAATTGTTTCCGAGGATGCGTAGGAATTTTGCACGTCGGAATGTGTACAGACGATTGGAATTTCCGATCGTAACTTTTTCCGTCGGAAAAATTGAGAACATGCTCTCAATCTTTTGCTGGCGGAAATTCGGCCAGCAAAAGTCCGATGGAGCATACACACGGTCGCATTTTCTGACCAAAAGCTCTCATCTTTCTTTTGCTGGCTGAATTTCCGATCGTGTGTATGGGGCATAAGTCTTTTCCCCACAAATTTTGTAGGAGGAAGGACTGGAGTGGTCTTTGGCGAAACCTGGCCCATTTGACTGCCGGGATGGAGGACGTCATAAGTCCTAAAACTGACATTTTTCTCTTATTGTAACTGGGAGATTTGTCTGTATTTGTGCTATCCGTTGTCCCATGTGATCAACCTTTTCTTGTGGGAGTATTATTTTTTTGTTATTTTGAACTGATCATGTAACCTAGGAACAGGATTTCTTGCAAGGGAGAGAGATTTGATTTCTCCCTGTTAATGATCCATCCTAGCTGTGATAACCACTGTTGTGCAACTATAAGATCTTTTAGTAGTTTCTCTTTTGTTGGTGCTATGAACAGCAAGTCGTCTAAGTATGGAATAATTGTTATGGCTTGCAGTCTTAGTGGTGCCAGGGCTTCTGCCAGGGTCTTGGTAAAGTTCCTCAGAGATGAGGAGAGGCTGAAGGGTAAGGCTCAGCTTTAAAAGTGATATACCTTTTCCCCTATCTGTATTGCTATGCATAGAAATGTTTGGGAGCTTTCCCTGATGGGAATGTGCAGATAGGTGTCCTTTAGGTCTATTTTTGCCATGAAACAATCTTTTTGGAGCAGATTCCTGACAGAGTGGATTTACTCCATTTGGAATTTTTTTGTACTGTATGGCTGTGTTTAATGGCTTTAGGTTGAAGATCAGGTGGTATTTGCCTGAAGGTTTTTGCAGCAAAAACACGTGCAAGTAAAAACCCTTTCCTTCTTCCTGTTTGGGGACTGGTATTGGGACTTTTTGGTCTACTAGTTCCCCTATGAGTTGTGGTAATGCCTGAGCTTTTGCTGGGTCCCTGGATAATTGAGTAATCAATACTCTTGCGGGAGGTATTTGGTTGAACTCTAAGGCATATCCTTTCTCGATCACTCCCCTGACAAAACAACTGTTGGAGGTTAGTTTTTTCCACTGTGGAAGGAAATCCTCCCCCTCCACTTGGCAGCTGGCATCACTGTGGTTTGGGATTTTTGTCAGGAGGGTTAAAAAGCACATTTGACTTTTGCCTCCCTTTCTGGGCAGACCAGTGATTTTTTTGTTTTTCCTTTATCCTGTGTTCTCGTTTGACCTTTATAGGGATGACATTTTTTTCTGGGAAATTATTTTTTCTTAACAGGAAAGGACTTTTTCCTATCAGCTGTATGCTCTAAGGCTTCATCTAGGCGGGTGCCAAAAAGAAACATGCCTGAAAAAGGAATGTTACATAAGCGTAATTTGGAGGCTGTGTCCCCCGGTCAGGTTTTGAGTCAAAGGGTTCTCCTGGCTGCTATAGATAATGAGGCTGCTCTGGCTGATAGTTTTACAGATTCGGCCAAGGCATCTGCAATAAAGTCTACTGCTTTAAAGAGCATGGGGAAGGATTTTAACAGCTCTGCCCTAGGAGTACCCGCCGTCAGATGCTCTTGTAGTTGCCTTAACCAAAATTCTAAATTCCGGGCTACGCAAGTTGTTGCCAGTGCTGGTCTGAGGTTTGCCATTGCGGTGTACCATGATCTTTTTAAGATTACATCGCCTCTTTTGTCCATGGGGTCCACCAAGTGCCCCATGTCCTCAAACACCAATTCTGAGTGTTTTGACACTTTTCTTAGGGGGGCATCTAATTTAGGGGATTGATTCAAGACTGAGTTGGGGTCCTCATCAAAGGGAAATCTTCTTTTCAGACTACTTGAAAAGAAGGGTCTCTCTTGTCTGGTTCCTCCCACTCCCTAAGTACTAAATCAGTCATGATTTTGAGTACCGTGAATACCTTGGGTTTCTTTTTATTTAACCCTTGGTACATTTTGTCATGCCTTCAGAGTGTGTTTTTTTTCTTCCTTCATCTCTAAGGTCTCAGATTGCCCCCACTAGTTCATCCACTTCCACCTGGGAAAGTTTGAACCCTGTGGGTACACGTGAATCCTCCTGGCCTTCCTCCTGCCCTGAATCTGATTGGGAGGAATCTGGGTCAGTGTTTTTAAGGGAATTCTCCATACTCTCTAAAGGCTCTCCTGAACCTGAAGCTACCGGAGTAGGGGAAGTGGGCACCTGATCCGGCTGGCTAACGGCCGAGCCTGGGGCTTGTGTATCTGAGATTGAAAAGTAGATTGCATTTCATCCTTGAAGGAGCAGAGGAATTTTGAAAAAGGGGAATCCTCCTCGCTCTTTAACACAGCTGTGATGCAAGTGGGACACACAGTTTTTGTGTAACTAGATGAGAGCCTCGCATTACAAGAAGGACATTTCTTATCTTTCTTGGTAGTGGCTTTCTCTGATCTGGATTCTTTCTGAGAGGGGGACAAGGAGAGAGGGGGTTTTGGCCCCCTCCCAGTGTGCTAAGGTGCCAGCAAAGCTACAAGGTGGTTCTCCCAGGGTCTGGTCTTCTAGCTCCTCTTGTAATAAATGGATACACAGGAAAAAAGGTTCTGGCCAGGCCAGCCTACCTGTGATGAGCCAACGTTTGACTCCCCCAGAGCGTGGGATGCCTTCATGGTGCTCTGTTGCTGCTGGCGTCTAAAGCCCATGCTGTTGTGCCTTTTATCTACGCCAACTTGGCCTTCCCCTTTTGCTTTCTGCACTGGAGGCCAGAACCACAACCTCCAGCGCTCAGTGATGACATCGCATCCTCCGGAAGTGACGCCCGGCATTTTCCGGGTCAAGGCATCCTACAGCGGGGAGAGTGAGATCTCACTGCCGCCGCCATGCTTCGCCATCAATGCCCACTCCCTTGCCAGGCACCTGAGAGAGGGGGGACAGGGAACTCCATACCAATGCGGAGGGAACCCGTGGCCTGCGAAGAGGAACGAAGGTGAGGGGGATTTTCGGCTAGTCTGGTCAGCCCTTGATGGATGCTGTCCAACTCCATCTCCCCTTTGATGGACATCAACATGTCTCTATCTCCCCAACATGTCTCCTCCGACTGAGGAAACACAAAAAACTGACCAGATGCCTGAGGGACCGCCTTTTAAAGAGCTTGAGGCAATGTGTTTCCTATCTGAGGAGGAGCTCCATCTCTCAAGGGCTGTCCTGGAAAACCACTGGTGGAAAATCTGGGCTTTAACGGTCACATGCACATATACGTTGCTGGGCGGGCAATGTTTGTGCTGGAAGCGTGCTTACTGTGCGCTCCCAGAACACAGACCGAGCTGCTCTCGGTCCTTAGTAGACACCAGTAGCTGGTGGAATTGGCTTTGATCATGTGACTGACAACCAATCACAGTGATCACATGATCACTGATCCTTCCCGTGGTTCCTGAGCATACATAACTTTTAAAGGGGATGCCAGGGTGGGTAGGAAAAGGTTAATGTGAGCCAAAAATGAAAAAGTGCTCTGGAGACAACGTGGTTGATCATATCTGAAACCGACACAAGCAGACAGAGCAACTAACATGGCTCATCGCATTAGCATTCCCACATTTGTGATGCAACACAGAAAAAAGAGTTGTGGATTGTGACCCAGAACAAGAAGTTGCTTGTCCCTTTTTAGGCTCAATTCACACTTGTGCAACTTGTCATGCAACTTTGGACATCAAAGTTGCATGACAAGTCATTCCCCCCCTTTTTTTTTGATTACCATTACCATTCATATATGTGCAACTTAAAGTTGCAGCGATTTCAAAGTAGTTCATGCAACTTAAGGGCCATAGACTTCAATGTTAAAGCGTTGTTTACCCTAAAAAAAAAATTTTGAAAACAATACAATATTTTTTACTTTTTGCTATCCACTTGAGCCCCGGACCATTATGCTGCCTAAGGACCAGAGGTCTTTTTCCAATTTGGCACTGCGTCGCTTTAACTTTTAATTGCGCGGTCATGCAATGCTGTACCCAAACGAAATTTGCGTCCTTTTCTTCCCACAAATAGAGCTTTCTTTTGATGGCATTTGATCACCTCTGCCGTTTTTATTTTTTGCGCTATAAACGGAAAAAGACCGAAAATTTTGAAAAAAAATGATATTTTCTACTTTTTGTTATAAAAAAAATCCAATAAACTCAATTTTAGTCATACATTTAGGCCAAAATTTATTCGGCCACATGTCTTTGGTAAAAAAAATGTCAATAAGCGTATATTTATTGGTTTGCGCAAAAGTTATAGCGTCTACAAACTAGGGTACATTTTCTGGAATTTACACAGCTTTTAGTTTATGACTGCCTATGTCATTTCTTGAGGTGCTAAAATGGCAGGGCAGTACAAAACCCCCCCAAATGACCCCATTTTGGAAAGTAGACACCCCAAGGAAATTGCTGAGAGGCATGTTGAACCCATTGAATATTTATTTTTTTTGTCCCAAGTGATTGAATAATGACAAAAAAAAAAAAAAAAAATATTTACAAAAAGTTGTCACTAAATGATATATTGCTCACACAGGCCATGGGCCTATGTGGAATTGCACCCCAAAATACATTCAGCTGCTTCTCCTGAGTATGGGGATACCACATGTGTGGGACTTTTTGGGAGCCTAGCCGCGTACGGGGCCCCGAAAACCAATCACCGCCTTCAGGATTTCTAAGGGCATAAATTTTTGATTTTACTCCTCACTACCTATCACAGTTTTGAAGGCCATAAAATGCCCAGATGGCACAAAACCCCCCCAAATGACCCCATTTTGGAAAGTAGACACCCCAAGCTATTTGCTGAGAGGCATGTTGAGTCCATGGAATACTTTCTTTTTTGACACAAGTTGCGGGAAAGTGACAATTTTTTTTTTTTTTGCACAAAGTTGTCACTAAATGATATATTTCTCACACAGGCCATGGGCATATGTGGAATTGCACCCCAAAATAAATTTAGCTGCTTCTCCTGAGTATGGGGATACCACATGTGTGGGACTTTTTGGGAGCCTAGCCGCATACGGGGCCCCGAAAACCAAGCACCGCCTTCAGGATTTCTAAGGGCGTAATGTTGTGATTTCACTCCTCACTACCTATCACAGTTTTGAAGGCCATAAAATGCCAAGATGGCACAAAACCCCCCCAAATGACCCCATTTTGGAAAGTAGACACCCCAAACTATTTGCTGAGAGGCATGTTGAGTCCATAGAATATTTTATATTTTGACACAAGTTGCGGGAAAGTACCACTTTTTTTTTTTTTTTGCACAAAGTTGTCACTAAATGATATATTGCTCAAACATGCCATGGGCATATGTGGAATTGCACCCCAAAATACATTCAGCTGCTTCTCCTGAGTATGGGGATACCACATGTGTGGGACTTTTTGGGAGCCTAGCCGCGTACGGGGCCCCGAAAACCAATCACCGCCTTCAGGATTTCTAAGGGCATAAATTTTTGATTTTACTCCTCACTACCTATCACAGTTTTGAAGGCCATAAAATGCCCAGATGGCACAAAACCCCCCCAAATGACCCCATTTTGGAAAGTAGACACCCCAAGCTATTTGCTGAGAGGCATGTTGAGTCCATGGAATACTTTCTTTTTTGACACAAGTTGCGGGAAAGTGACAATTTTTTTTTTTTTTGCACAAAGTTGTCACTAAATGATATATTTCTCACACAGGCCATGGGCATATGTGGAATTGCACCCCAAAATAAATTTAGCTGCTTCTCCTGAGTATGGGGATACCACATGTGTGGGACTTTTTGGGAGCCTAGCCGCATACGGGGCCCCGAAAACCAAGCACCGCCTTCAGGATTTCTAAGGGCGTAATGTTGTGATTTCACTCCTCACTACCTATCACAGTTTTGAAGGCCATAAAATGCCAAGATGGCACAAAACCCCCCCCAAATGACCCCATTTTGGAAAGTAGACACCCCAAACTATTTGCTGAGAGGCATGTTGAGTCCATAGAATATTTTATATTTTGACACAAGTTGCGGGAAAGTACCACTTTTTTTTTTTTTTTGCACAAAGTTGTCACTAAATGATATATTGCTCAAACATGCCATGGGCATATGTGGAATTACACCCCAAAATACATTCTGCTGCTTCTCCTGAGTATGGGGATACCACATGTTTAGGACTTTTTGGGAGCCTAGCCACGTACGGGGCCCCGAAAACCAAGCACCGCCTTCAGGATTTCTAAGGGCATACATTTTTGATTTCACTCCTCACTTCCTATCACAGTTTTGAAGGCCATAAAATGCCAAGATGGCACAAAACCCCCCCAAATGACCCCATTTTGGAAAGTAGATACCCCAAGCTATTTGCTGAGAGGCATGTTGAGTCCATGGAATATTTTATTTTTTGACACAAGTTGCGGGAAAGTGACAATTTTTTTTTTTTTGCACAAAGTTGTCACTAAATGATATATTTCTCACACAGGCCATGGGCATATGTGGAATTGCACCCCAAAATACATTTAGCTGCTTCTCCTGAGTATGGGGATACCACATGTGTGGGACTTTTTGGGAGCCTAGCCGCATACGGGGCCCCGAAAACCAAGCACCGCCTTCAGGATTTCTAAGGGCGTAAAGTTGTGATTTCACTCCTCACTGCCTATCACAGTTTTGAAGGCCATAAAAAGCCCAGATGGCACAAAACCCCCCCAAATGACCCCATTTTGGAAAGTAGACACCCCAAGCTATTTGCTGAGAGGCATGTTGAGTCCATGGAATATTTTATATTTTGACACAAGTTGCGGGAAAGTGACAATTTTTTTTTTTTTTTTTGCACAAAGTTGTCACTAAATGATATATTGCTCAAACATGCCATGGGCATATGTGGAATTACACCCCAAAATATATTCTGCTGCTTCTCCTGAGTACGGGGATACCACATGTGTGGGACTTTTTGGGAGCCTAGCCGCATACGGGGCCCCGAAAACCAAGCACCGGCTTCAGGATTTCTAAGGGCGTTAAGTTGTGATTCCACTCCTCACTACCTATCACAGTTTTGAAGGCCATAAAATGCCAAGATGGCACAACCCCCCCCCCAAATGACCCCATTTTGGAAAGTAGACACCCCAAGCTATTTGCTGAGAGGCATGGTGAGTATTTTGCAGCTCTCATTTGTTTTTGAAAATGAAGAAAGACAAGAAAAATTTATTTTTTTTTTCTTTTTTCAATTTTCGAAAGTTTGTGACAAAAAGTGAGGTCTGCAAAATACTCACTATACCTCTCAGCAAATAGCTTGGGGTGTCTATTTTCCAAAATGGGGTCATTTGGGGGGAGGGTTGTGCCATCTGGGCATTCCATGGCCTCCGAAACTGTGCTAGGCAGTGAAGAGTGAAATCAAAAAGTTACGCCCTTAGAAAGCCTGAAGGCGGTGCTTGGTTTTTGGGGTCCCGTGCGCGGCCAGGCTCCCAAAAAGTCCCACACATGTGGTATCCCCATACTTAGGAGAAGCAACAGAATGTATTTTGGGGTGTATTTTCACATATTCCCATGGCATGTTTGAGCAATATATCATTTAGTGACAACTTTGTGCAAAAAAAAAAAAAAAAAAAAAGATTTGTCTCTTTCCCGCAACTTGTGTCACAATATAAAATATTCCATGGACTCGACATGCCTCTCAGCAAATAGCTTGGGGTGTCTACTTTCCAAAATGGGGTCATTTGGGGGGGGTTTGAACTGTCCTGGCATTTTATGCACAACATTTAGAAGCTTATGTCACACATCACCCACTCTTCTAACCACTTGAAGACAAAGCCCTTTCTGACACTTTTTGATTACATGAATAAAAAAATTTTTTTTTGCAAGAAAATTACTTTAAACCCTCAAACATTATATATTTTTTTTAAAGCAAATGCCCTACAGATTAAAATGGTGGGTGTTTCATATTTTTTTTTCACACAGTATTTGCGCAGCGATTTTTCAAACGCATTTTTTGGGGAAAAAACACACTTTTTTAAATTTTAATGCACTAAAACACACTATATTGCCCAAATGTTTGATGGAATAAAAAAGATGATCTTAGGCCGAGTACATGGATACCAAACATGACATGCTTTAAAATTGCGCACAAACGCGCAGCGGCGACAAAATAAATACATTTAAAAGCCTTTACAGGTTACCACTTTAGATTTACAGAGGAGGTCTACTGCTAAAATTACTGCCCTCGTTCTGTCCTTCGCGGTGATACCTCACATGCATGGTGCAATTGCTGTTTACATTTGACGCCAGACCGACGCTTGCGTTCGCCTTTGCGCGAGAGCAGGGGGGGACAGGGGTGCTTTTTTTTTTTTTTTTTTTTTCTTTATTATTTTTTTGCTTTTTTATATTATTTTTAAACTGTTCCTTTCATTTTTATTTTTTTTAATTAATTTTATTGTTATCTCAGGGAATGTAAATATCCCCTATGATAGCAATAGGTAGTGACAAGTACTCTTTTTTTTTTAAATTGGGCTCTATTAGACCCTAGATCTCTCCTCTGCCCTCAAAGCATCTGACCACACCAAGATCGGTGTGATAAAATGCTTTCCCAATTTCCCAATGGCGCTGTTTACATTCGGCGAAATCTAAGTCATGAAATGCTCGTAGCTTCCGGTTTCTTAGGCCATAGAGATGTTTGGAGCCATTCTGGTCTCTGATCAGCTCTATGGTCAGCTGGCTGAATCACCGGCTGCATTTTCAGGTTCCCTGTTGGGACAGGAAAGCCAGAGAAAAACATGGAAGACGGTGGGGGGGGGGCATTCCCTCCCACTGCTTGCAAAAGCAGTCTAGAGGCTAATTAGCCGCTAGGATTGCTTTTACATGAAAGCCGACCGCTGGCTGAAAAGAATGATACCAAGATGATACCTAAACCTGCAGGCATCATTCTGGTATAACCACTCAAAGTCCAGCAACATACCAGTACGTTGCTGGTCCTTGTTAGGCATATATTGTAAATTTTTTTTTCATGCAGCCTGTGGGCTGAACGAAAAAAAGATATTGATCGGTGGGTATGCCCACCATTAGAATACCTCCCTTCATCCACCCACTTCTAATGATGGGCATACATGCACCATTTATATATGCCGAAGCGTGGGGGCAGCAGTGGGTGGAGGAGCAATTTGCTCCTGCCTTTTGCTGAAGTATGTAACTGTGGTGGTGAAATCACCTCCGACAGCGCTGGAGTCACGGCTTTATATATCGTGGGAGCAAACGCTGTTGCTGTCAAGATAAATAAATCCGCGCTGCAACTGAATGGCGTACCTGCTAAGCAAATGATGGTTAACAATAAAACAAAGTAACATTACAGTATAACAGTAAGACTTACCATACCTGCAAAGCAAATACAAAAAAAAAAACATAGTAAAAAATAAAACATTTAACGCAACCTGTGCCTAAAATATATATATGCCGAAGCATGGGGGCATCCTCCCGTAAAAGGCAGGAGCAAATTGCTCCTCCACCCACTGCTGCCCCCACGCTTCGGCATATATGCTGAAGTATGTAACTGTGGTGGTGAAATCACCTCCGACAGCGCTGGAGTCACGGCTTTATATATCGTGGGAGCAAACGCTGTTGCTGTCAAGATAAATAAATCCGCGCTGCAACTGAATGGCGTACCTGCTAAGCAAATGATGGTTAACAATAAAACAAAGTAACATTACAGTATAACAGTAAGACTTACCATACCTGCAAAGCAAATACAAAAAAAAAAAACATAGTAAAAAATAAAACATTTAACGCAACCTGTGCCTAAAATATATATATGCCGAAGCATGGGGGCATCCTCCCGCAAAAGGCAGGAGCAAATTGCTCCTCCACCCACTGCTGCCCCCACGCTTCGGCATATATGCTGAAGTATGTAACTGTGGTGGTGAAATCACCTCCGACAGCGCTGGAGTCACGGCTTTATATATCATGGGAGCAAACGCTGTTGCTGTCAAGATAAATAAATCCGCGCTGCAACTGAATGGCGTACCTGAAAACAATAAAATGGTTACCAACAAAACACAGTAAACGGTAAAGTATAAAAAATCTGAAAAGCAAACATGGTAAAACATAATAACAATAAAACATTGCAGAATAGAATAGAGTAAAAAAGAGAAGAACAATAGAGAGAGAATAGAGAGAGAGAGAACAATAAAACAACAACTATTTTTGTTTTTTTTATTTTATATATTTTTTTGTGTTTCTATTTTTTTTTATTTTTTTTTTTATTTTTTGTTTTACACTTTTTTTTAGTAACTTTTAACTTTTGTAACTCGTTCCAGGTTTGAGTCTCTCAAAATGCAATGGCATCTTGGGAGACCCTGTGTTAGTGTGCCTAGTCTGTGCAGTGCTGAACCCTACGCTAATACTCAACTAATGTATGGTAGCGTTCAAAGCATTCACCCATGCAAAGACCAGGATTGCCAGGACAGGAGGGACAATAAGACTGGGTGTCACGCCTAAATCCGCGCTTGCTGCAGACACGACATCTTTTTTGGGGGGCGCGTTGGGTAGGGGTACTCGGGATGGCATAAAGAAAATGCCGCTCATGCAGCCGGCTTACTGCATTTGGTTGCGGAAGGTGAGGTAGAGCACCGTCTGGAAACAGAAGGGCTCTGACGATCTCTTCCTGGAATTTAAGGAAGGATCCAGTCTGTCCTGAAGCTCTGTATAGCACATGAGCATTCAGCAAAGTCAATTGAAATAAGTATACAGACACTTTTTTGTACCAGCGTCTGGCCTTACGGGCAACTAGGTACGGCGCCAACAACTGGTCGTTGAGGTCCACCCCTCCCATATTAAGGTTTTATTCGTGGACACAGAGGGGTTTCTCCACAACACCAGTCGCCGTAGGAATTTGGGTCGTCGTGTCTGCATGAAGGGAGGTGAGAACGAAAACATTCTTCTTATCCCTCCACTTCATAGCGAGCAAATTATTATACTTCAAGCAGGCTCTCTCCCCCAGCCTAAGACGGGAATCTACAAGCCGCTGGGGAAAGCCCCGGCGATTAGGTCGCACGGTGCCACATGCTCCAATCTGCTGATCAAACAAGTGACTAAAAAGTGGCACGCTCGTATAATAATTGTCCACGTACAAGTGATACCCCTTTCCGAATAAGGGTGACACCAAGTCCCACACTATCTTGCCAGCGCTTCCTATGTAGTCAGGGCAGTTTGTCGGCTCTACGTGACTATCTTTGCCCTCGTAAACCATAAATCTACATGTATAGCCTGTGGCCCTGTCACAGAGCTTATACATCTTGACCCCGTATCTGGCACGCTTGCTGGGAAGGTACTGTTTGAATGACAAGCGGCCAGAAAATTTAATCAGGGACTCATCAACGCAGACAACTTGATGGGGGGTAAACAAGTCTGCAAAACGTTGGTTGAAGTGGTTTACGAGGGGCCGAATTTTGTAGAGCCGATCGTATGCAGGGTCTCCACGAGGACGACAGAGTTCATTGTCGTTGAAGTGCATGAACCGCAAAATCTGCTCGTATCGTGCCCTGGCCATGGAAGCAGAGAACAAGGGTGAATGGTAAATTGGGTCAGTGGACCAATATGACCGCAACTTACTCTTTTTATTCAACCCCATGAGGAGGGAAAGGCCCAGAAAGGTCTTAAATTCGGAGACCGTAATTGGTCTCCAATCTCTGGCAAGGGAGGACTGGGGATTAGCGGCGATGTGTTGACCAGCGTATAAATTGCTTTGGTCCACAATAGATCTATAGAGATCTTCAGTGAAAAACAGTGAATAAAAATCCAGTGGCGTAAAGTCAACTGTTTCCACCTGAATTCCGGGTTGGCCAGTGAAAGGGGGAAGTACGGGTGCTGCAGAAGTGGTGGGTTCCCAATTCGGATTGGCCAATGCAGCAGGAAGGGCACTATGGGCACGACGGGCCTGTCTTTGTCTTCTTGGTGGCAGCGGGACACTACTAGTGCTTGCCACCTCGCCAGCTTGAACTGCACTTATGGGACTCGCCACGTCACCACGTGATACTGCAGTGCTGGATGTACGACCAGGGTGTACTAGGCCGCTGGTGCTTGCCAGTTCACCAGAAGGAGTAGCGGCGCTAGTACTTCTCTGCTCCATACGAGAGCCCTGCGGTTCTTGCACTTCAAGGACAGAAGAAGATTGGGGTCTGGTATGCCTGACCTTAGCAGGGACCACAACTCTGTCGTCAGAGCTATCTGTCATGGAGCCGCTGTCCTCTACAGGTTCGTATTCTGAGCCTGAACTTGACAGATGAGTGACTTCCTCTTCACTATCTGTCATACTCAGAAACGTGTAGGCCTCTTCACTAGTATACCTTCTATTTGCCATTTTGGGCTCTAAATTTAGGGGTACACTAGTGAGACTAACAGGCAAAAAAGCTCCTGACTGTCAGCGACTGTATCAAAACGCTACCAAAAAACTGTTAGCGATCGCAGGGATCAGGCCTGACTCTGCGAACGCTGCAGTTATGTGTGCTTAGTGTTTTGTAAGTGACAGTTATCGACCGATACTGCACTTGGGTGGGCTGGGCAGGGCTGGGCTGAGGAGCAAAACGCAGGTGCTAGCAGGTATCTGGGCTGATCCCGCTAACACTGCGTTTCAGGGAACCCTAAACTGCTGGGGAGTATAGATCTGATCGGATCAGATATCGATCCGCTCAGATACTATAGCACTAAGGGAGGTGTATGCTGCGTGCGTGGGTTTTAGCGGTACTAGCGCTAACCTGACGCTGCCTGGGGCGATGCAGACCTTATCAGATCCTAAAAACTTAACTTCTATCACCGCCGGGCAATTAGGGGGTTAAACCTTTATAAGGTAATAAACGGCGGGTACCCTAAAACTATAATAAACTGTAATAAACTGTAATAAACTACAAAAAACAAACTAGCTAACCAGCGTCACCCGTAACACTTATACGGTGATCGCTGGTGAAAGGGTTAACTAGGAGGCAATCAGGGGGTTAAAACCTTTAGCAGGTAGTATATGGGGGTCCCTGTCGCTATAAAACACTGACAGCGAACCTATATACTTACCTCCCTAACTAGCGTCACCTGTGTCACTAATACAGCGATCAGAAAAATGATCGCTTAGCGACACTGGTGACGGGGGGTTATCAAGGGGTTAACTTTTATTAGGGGGGTACCCTGGACCTAAGGGGGGGTACCCTAGACCTAAAGGGGGCTAACCTAACTGCCCTAACACTTGTAACTGACACAAACTGACACCAATGCAAAAAAAAAAAAAAAATGCTATTGGTGTCAGAGTGACAGGGGGTACAGGGGGGTGATGGGGGGTGACAAGTGTGCCTGGCGTGTTCTACTGTTAGTGTAGTGTTGTGCAGACTTACTTGATGTCTTCTCTCCTCGGCGCGGCGACGAAAAGACCGGCTCGAGGAGGGATGACATCACTTCCTTTCCCTCTGTTTACATTACAGAGGGAAAGGAAGCATTCTCATTCGCCGGGAGCGATCGGGAGGGGGTGGTCAACAATGGATGGCCACCCCCTCACCTCTCATCGCCCGGGAAGAAATGGCGACCGCCTCGGGCACCGGGGGGGGACCGATCGGACCCCCCACCCGCGGAAGGCAAATCACGTACATGTACGTGATTTTGCCTGTCCGTGCCACCTTGCCGACGTACATCGGCGTGAGGCGGTCGTCAAGTGGCTATAATATCCAAAAAAAATAATAAAAAAAACAAACTTCTTCATCAGTTTAGGCCAATATGTATTCTACATATGTTTGGTAAAAAAAATTGCAATAAGCGTATATTGATTGGTTTTGCTCAAAAGTTATAGCGTCTACAAAATAGGGGCTATATTTATGGCGTTTTTATTATATATATATTTTTTTTTTTTACTAGTAATGGTGGTGATAAGCGTTTTTTTTAGCGGGACTGCAACATTGCGGCAGACAGATTGGACACTTTTTTGGGACCATTGACATTTAAACAGCGATCAGAGCCACTGATTACTGTATAAATGACAGTAAGTGTGTCCTAGGGAGGTGTTTCTAACTGTGGGGGGAGGGGACTGACAGGGAGTAGAGATCACTGATCACCAGAAACAGCAGGTCTCTCTCTACTTTCCTGACAGAACAGGGATCTAACTGTTTACATTGACAGATCCCCATTCTGGCTCTCTGAGGAGCGATCGCGGGTCGCTGGCGGACACCCCAGCCACTGGCCACGCGCATCAGCTGCTACATCCCCTATATCTCAAAGCGACCGCCGTGCAGCTACGGCGATTCTCCCAGCAGTGCCAACCTGCCGCTGTATAACGATGGCAACTGGTCGGTAAGCAGTTAAAGCATTTTATACAGCACAGTGCTTGTGCTGTGTAATTTGGCCCCCCGTATCGCCTAAAAAACCTGACTGATCCTGCCTGGCTATGCCCTCCCCTCTGTAAAACTAACCATGGTATATCATGGCTGCTGTGCCCTGACGCCATGGTCAGTCTATGTGCCTCCGTCAGCCCCAGCTCTCCTGTCTCTCTGTCCTCCTCTCCCCCCCCCTCCCTGCCTGTCAGCTCCGAGTCCGTGCCCACCCCCTCCTGCTGCTAAAATTACAGTTCGCAATTCACACCATCCTCTCTGTTTGATAATGTAATGTGCCCCTGTGTCTGTGCCTTATAAAAAAAATGCAGCTATATACCTAATTTCAGAGTGCCGTTCGGCGCTCACGTGATGGGTCGGCTCTCTCCTCCTGACTGACGTCAGCGGGGAATTCTTGGCCCCGCCCGCTTCAGCTGTCAGATTGAGAGAGGAAAGGAGAGAGCAGGCCGGTTACGTGAGCACCAATCGGTGCTATTAAATCAGGAATATAGCTGCATTTTTTTTTTTTTTAATAAGGCACAGACACAGAGGCAGATTACATTAATAAACAGAGAGGATGGTGAGAATTGTAAACTGTGGGTTAACAACCATTCAGAAGTTGCATGAAAGTTGTACCTGAATGTACAATGCAACAGTTGTCCATTATCACTGGTCAAAGCCTAAGTTGCACCCATCCAAAGTTGCACTTTAAAGTCAGTGCAAGTTTGGAGTCGTACAAGTAATTTGGGGTACTTTGTCGCAGTAAGTGGGCTTAGCATTATATGACCATATAGTGTGACCAAACCCCCGTATTTTTTGAATATGTTCAGGTGTTTTTAACTAGCCCTGCAGGAAATGTAATTCTTGTATGTGTGCGCTGTAAAATATTTTGTACTGTTTGTAGGTCTTATAGCAGCACCATCTTGAATTTAAATGCATTGTATGGTGTGCCCCCCAAATATGTTCTTGTATATTGTAATAGGCCCTGACCAGGTCTTTTGGGCTGGAGCACCCCTCCCCCTCCTCATTACCTCTTAATTAGTGGCCACCAGTGTTAGGATGTATCCCCTTCAGTTCTCTCCCACTAATTCGGGGTACTTTGTCGCAGTAAGTGGGCTTAGCACTATATGACCATATAGTGTGACCAAACCCCGTATTTTTTGAATATGTTCAGGTGTTTTTAACTAGCCCTGCAGGAAATGTCATTCTTGTATGTGTGCGCTGTAAAATATTTTGTGTCGTACAAGTGTGAATGGAGCCTAAGTGAACAGGGTCATAAGGGAATGCTACTACAAAACTGCAGGCACAACATGTGAGCCCATCGTTACAAGGTAAGGTATTCAAACAACACAGGGCCTATACGCTATTACCTAGATCAGTGGTCTCGAAACTGCGGCCCGCAGACCTTTACTTGCCTTTATCCTGCCCTTGGGGTACTATTCCTCCTCAAAAACACTCAATACCCTGATGCCCGTACACACGATCGGATTGTTGGCCAACAAACCTGTGGAATTTTGTTCGAAGGGTGTTGGCTCAAACTTGTCTTGCATACACATGGTCACACAAATGTTGGCCAACAATTACGAACGTAGTGACGTACTAGATGTACTGCGTGGTTTTTCAGCTCTTTAGCGCCACCCTTTGGGCTCCTCCTGCTAATTTTGTGTTAGTAGAAGTTTGGTGAGTGATTCGTGCTTTTCTTTTTGCGATTTTCATTTAGCGTTTTCATTTCGTGCTTTTCAGTTCTCTTCTGAATGGCCATTGCAGAATCGGAGGAGATAACGTGTTATTTATTATTGGCCTTGGAGTTATTGCTTTGACATTATTTTTTTGGTTGAATAATAATTTGATTTGTGATATTTTCTATATTTTGGATGCATAGAATGCACTACTTGGTTACGTTTTATTGGCAGATAGCATGTCTAATTTTATTTTTTTTATTTTTTTAATGCACAATTAAAAAAATTGTATAGAATAATACTTGGCTATGTGTTTTACTTCAGATGACAGTTTGGGAGTAGGAAGTTATATTTTAAAAAATACAATGTAGAATTGACAAGGGACACCAACATAGTTTTATCCTTGATCTTAAAAACTACGGGATAATGGTGTTGTGGTAACTTACCCAAATAAAAAAAAAAAAAAGCATAATGATATTATTCTTGATATCACTAGAAAAAAAAAGCAAAGAAAAAAAACTGCAAAAACTCCATCAGTATCACCAGCAAAGCAGCTTCATTATTATCCCATTAAAGAAGAAGAGAATTGTGCGCTGCATTTGGAGATTTCATAATTTGCCACATCACGAATGTTAATTCTCCATTACGAGTGCTAGTTTACAAGACTGACCGCTTCTGGCTCGTCCTTGCTTCCGAGCTTGCGTGTTTTTACTTTGGACTTTTGTAAGATGGACTTGTGTACACACGCTCGGAAAATCCGACAACACGCATTTGTTGGCGGAAAATTTGAAAACCTGCTAGCCAACATTTGTTGGCGAAAAGTCCGACAACAATTGTCCGATGGAGCGTACACACGGTTGGACTTACCGCCAACAGCCTGTCATCGAACATTTCCCGTTGGAAAGTCCGATCGCGTGTACGGACCTTGAGAAAGGCCTCAGAGCCAACAGCGGTCAATCTCTCCTCATGTGGCTAACCAGCAGATAATTAATAGGAAAAGGCACTAGGGGTTATATGCAAAAAAAAAAAAAAAGATCTTTATATTAACAAAATCCATAAACTTTAAAGATTATACAAAAATAATTAAACATTTAGAAATCTGCCACCTCTAATGATCCAAAGCAAAATCCTTCACCACAGTCTTATGAAAGAGACAACTTTGTATCTCTGTTACAGGGTTTTTTTGTATAGTGTGCTTTGATTTTCAAAATGACGCAGCCTTTACCACTGTTTGTTCCTTTAATTTTTATTGCGTAATGCCATAAACGGCTCATTCCATGAAAGGTTGTCTGTGGAAAAGTCCAGACTTAATGTTTTTAAACTTTGAGACAACGTTGTCTTTTTTTTTTAAAGCCTATGGTGAAGGATTTTGCTTTGGATCATTAGGGGTTGTAGATCTATAAATTATTTTTGTATAATCTTTAAAGTTGATAGATTTTGGTAAATTTAACCTCTAGTACCTTTTCCTATAATTATCTGCTGGATAGCCACATGGGGAGGGATTGACCGCTGTTTGTGCTGAGGTCTTTCTCAGGGTATTGAGTGTTTTTGAGCAATACTCTGCTACACGAGCTAGGTGCTCCAGGTAGATCACATAGGAACAACTACAATATGCAATTAGCAATGTGATTTAAGGTAGATATTAAAGCAGTTGCAAACCGTAGATGTTCACAAAAAAAAAAAAAAAACACTGCAAGGCAATGGCATATTGTGCTAACATTGCATACTAGCACATGAAATACTCACCTTGGAACTAAGCCCTCCAGCACTATAAATTCACCGCTGAGAGGATTCACATGCTCCCTCTGTCTTTCTGACCGGAGCCACGATGACGTTGCTCACATGCATGCGCTTGGGAGCCCTCTGTTCTGGCACAAAGCTCTGGAGTTCCGACAAGGCGCATGCTGGACCTTCAGAGCGCATGCGCCAGTGATGTCAGCGGCTGCATGCAGGGTGAATAGCTCCTAAACAGTGCACGTTTAGGGGATATTCAATTTACCTACAGGTAAGCCTTATTATAGGCTTGCATGTAGGTAAAAATGACCAAGCGGACTTTACTACCGCTTAAAGTGGTTGTAAAGGCATTTGTTTTTTTAATCTTTATGCATTAAGCTAAAGAACCTTCTGCGTGCAGCAGCCCCCTTAGCCCCCCTAATACCTGAGCTCATCTCAATCCAGCGATGTTGCAGGAGTATCTCGGCTGCCCGGGACTCTCCCTCCTCATTGGCTGAGACGGCAGCGCAGCACCATTGGTTCCCGCTTTTTTCAATCAGTCAGTGAGTCATGAGGAGAGATAGGGGGCGGGGCCAAAATACGGTTCTGTGTCTGAATGAACACATAGAGCAGCGGCTCAGCTTGGGTGCCCCCATAGCAAGCTGCTTGCTGTGGGGACACTCGGTAGGAGGGAGGAGCCAGAAGTGCTGGCGTGGGACCCGAGGAGAGGAGGATCCGGGCTGCTCTGTGCAAAACCACTTCACAGAACAGGTAAGTATAACATGTTTATTATTTTTAAAGAAAAAAAAAACTGCCACTTTACTATCACTTTAAGGCAAAAAAACATATTTCCTATTTTATTTTCAATATAATAAGTAGCTCAGGGACGGGACTCAGGAGGGCAATAAATTAGAATGGACACACACACATGAAATTGACTCTGAAAGTGACACTGACAACAGTGTGCAGCAGCACAGATGATGATACCTCACCAACGCGACAGTGACACTCTCTCTCCACGCCAGGCGGTCCCTTCAGTCCAATCCAGTCCAAACAGCACTTATAGTCCAGCCTCGGACTTGACTTGCTCCTGTTCCGCATACCTGCACACTAGGCTCCGGCTGCTCAGCTCCCTTGCACCATGACATCACACAACATGCTCGGTCATCGCTTCTGCCAGACCCGCCCCAAACACACTGTAGCAGGCACTAGGATGGTCTCAGCCGAGCGTCACAGCCATATATTTACTGGCAACCTTTTCCTGTCACTACTATTTACTGGCAGGAATAAAGTACTTGTTTTTTTACTGGCTTCCAATAAAAATACTGCCGGTTGGCAACACTGCCTCCTGCTCATCTGTACCAGACACTGTACCTCCCACTCATTTGTTCTGGGCACAGCACCTCCCGCTCGCTTGTACCTTGCACTGCACCTCCCGCTCATCTGTATCTGACTGGGGGAGATTTACTAAAACTGGAGTGCAAAATCTGGTGCATACAAGCCAATCAGCTTCCAGGTTTTTTTTGCCAAAGCTTATTTCGGAGGTCCGCCCACCGCTGAAAAAATTACACATACTGCAGCTGCTGACTTTTAATAATCAGACACTTACCTGTCCTGGAGCCCAGCGATGTCGGCACCGCAGCTGATGTTTCCATCAGCTGTCGGGTGCTGCCGCCAACGCCATTGCCAGTAAGGGAACCCAGTAGTGAAGCATTATGGCTTCAAGCCGGGTCCCTAATGGGCATGTGCAAGGCACCGCTGCACTCTCCTTCTGGAACGGTGGTGGGGGAAGGAGGAGGGAGCTGAGCTGTGATGTAATGCGCCGCTGCCCGGACTCCCGGAAGTGGGGATAGGATGCCTGCCAAAAACAGGTATCCCTCCCCCCGAAAAGGTGCCAAATGAGGGGAAGTTCCACTTTTGGGTGGAACTCCACTTTAATTAAAAAAGCTGATGTTAGAAGCTGATTGGCTACTATGTACAGCTGCACCCGATTCTGAGTGCTCCAGTTTTAGGAAATCTCCCTCGTTGCCTTCTACTCATTTGTTCTGGGTACAGCACCTCCTGCTCTTTGCTCAGATATTGCTTCCAGGACTTCCTGGCTAGAGTGCATGTGACTGTACGATCTGGGGGCAAGAGCTGCATGTCCACGGCAGTAATAAAAAGAAAATTACAGGTGTTGCGCTAGGTCAGTGGAAGCCAGCAAGTGACACTGAGAAAGGCGTATAGGGTGTGACGTCTCTTCTATCTGACTTGTCCCCATAGACTTTAATGGAAGTCGTCTCCAAGTCAGTTGGATCCTTATCTTAACCGCTTAGCGACCGCCCACCATAGATATACTGTGGCAGGGCAGCCACATGATCTGACAGTATCGGGTCAGGGGTGCGGGCCACCGGTGACCCACTCCTGCTGTGATTGGACAGCGGGAGCCAATCAGTGGGTCCGGTGGACGCAATGTCCGAGAAAGGCAGAACGGCAGCCTGTGAGAAAGGAATGTGCTGATCTTGTGTTCCTGCTAAGTAGAAACACCGATCTTTACATTCCACCAATCAAAGCACCTCCCCCACACAGTTAGCAATCACTCCTAGGAAACACATTTGTTCACCCCTGATGGTAACCCCTTCGCAGCCACTGTCATTAGTACAGTGACAGTGTATATTTTTAGCATTTTTTTGATCACTGTATTAGTGTCACTGGTCCCCAAAAAGTGTCCAAAGTGTCAGGTGTCTGATTTGTCTGCCGCAATCCCGCTATAAGTCGCTGATCGCCGCCATTACTAGTAAAAAATAAAAAATATCTCATAGTTTTTAGACGCTATAACTTTAGCGCAAACCAATCAATATACACTTATTGGGATTTTTTTTTGCACGACTGCGCAATTGTCAGTTAAAGTAAGGCAGTGCTGTATCGTAAAAAATGGTAAGATTAGGTAACGGAAGTGACATTCCGTCAGCTGCGCATGCATTCCAGGTTTGCTCATCTGACAGAACACCTGTAACCAGAAGAAGGCGGCAGCGGACATCTTACTACACCCAGCTATGTCTTGAATTACAGAGTAATTGTAGCAATAAAATGAGCGTATATAAATAAATATAGTATATTGACATCTGTGATGCTGTTTTGATGTTAAATTTTGTAACAAGCTGGACGGCAGCAGTAGGAAGGTGGCGGAGGCCATGTTGGTACACCCCGCATTGGTCATCGCTAAACCTTTTAGACTTTCAAAGTGAAACATCCAAACAGCATTACAGATGACAATATAGTATATTTATTTATATATGCTCACTTTATTGCTAAGCTTACTCTGTCATTCAAGAGGTAGCTGGGTGTAGTAAGATGTCCGCTGCCACCTTCTGACTGCAGGTGTTCTGTCAGATGAGCAACCCTGATAGCAGTGGAACGCATGCGCAGCTGATGGAATGTCACTACACCTGCAGTGCACACATCAAAGGAAAGCATCTAAAATTGAAGGATCACACAACTTCCCCCCTGACTGCACACAAACTCCGCCCACACACCATCAACATTGCCACATGCTGTAGTGCTAAAATCTCTGAAGGTCAGCGTGTTTTCATTGGCTCTCCCCACTGTTCTGAACAGAGGACTTACTCACATGGTCACATAGATATACAGTACCTCACATTTGTGTCACATGACAAGTTGTTCCCCTTGATTTCCAATGACAACCATTCATATTAGTATGACTTCAAAGTAGTCCCTGCACTACTTTGGTCCCACTTTGATCCTACTTCAGCCCATTGACTATCACTGAAATCAGATCAAAGTCGGATCGCCGTTTTAACTGATCCGACTTTGGCATGCGACTTGTGCTCTGATGATCTTGAAGGGGAACTCCACGCCAAATGTAAAAAAAAAAACAAAAAACGGCAAGGTTTCCCCCTCCAAGAGCATACCAGGTCCTTCGGTCTGGTATGGATTTTAAGGGGAACCCCACGCCGAAAAAATAGCGTGGGGGTTCCCCTCAAAGTCCATACCAGACCCTTTTTCTAGCACACAACCCGGCAGGTCAGGAAAGGGGGTGGGGAAGAGCGAGCACCCCCCCCGAACCATACCAGGCCGCATGCCCTCAACAGCTCAACGCAACTTGTCCCCATGTTGATGAGGACAAGGTCCTCTTCCCAACAACCCTGGCCTTTGGTTGTCGGGGTCTGCAGGCGGGGAGCTTATTGGAATCTGGAAGCCCCCTTTAACAAGGGGGCCCCCAGATCCTGGCCCCCCACCCTATGTGAATGAGTATCGGGTACATTGTACCCCTACCCATTCACCTAGAAAAAAAAGGGTCAAAAATAAAAGCAGTACACAGGTTTTTAAAGTAATTTATTAAGGCAGCTCCGGGGTCTCTTCCGACTTCTTCTCCCCTCTCCGGCTCTTCTGCCTCCTCCACTGATGTCTTCTGCCTCTTCCGGTTCTTCTCCCCTCTCCAGGTCTTCTCCGCTCTCCACTAGGGATGAGCCTAACACCCCCCAGTTCGGTTTGCATCCAGAACATGCGAACGGACCGAAAGTTCATGCGAACTTTTGAACACCATTAACGTCTATGGGACTCGAACGTGAGAAATCAAAATTGCGAATTTTAAAGGCTAATATGCAAGTTATTGTCCTAAAAAGGGTTTGGGGACCTGGGTCCTGCCCCAGGGGACATGTATCATGTATGTAAAAACGGCTGTTTTTTCAGGAGCAGTGATTTTAATGATGCTTAAAGTGAAAAAATAAAAGTGAAATATTCCTTTAAATATCGTGCCTGGGTGGTGTCTATAGTATGCCTGTAAAGTGGCGCGTGTTTCCCGTGCTCAGAACAGCCCCTGCACAAAGTGACATTTCTAAAGGAATAAAACTGCTTGCGGCTGCAATGTAATGTCGAGTCCCAGCAGTATGGATGAAAGTTATTGAGAAAAACGGCATGGGTAACCCCCCAGCCCATTACCAGGCCCTTTGGGTCTTGTATGGATATTAAGGGGAACCCCGCACCCAAATTAAAAAAAGAAAAGGCGTGGGGCCCCCAGGCCCTATATACTCTGAACACCAGTACACAGGCGGTCCCAAGAAAGACAGGGAGTATAGGTTTGTTCTTAAGTTGAATCTGTTTGTAATTTGGAAACAGGTACATTTTTAAAGTGTAGCTCCAGCCAAAAAATCTTTTTTTAAGCTTTTTGGAAAACATAGGGAAGGGTTATCACCCCTGTAACATTTGTTTTGCTGTCTGTGCCCCTATTCAGAAGATTTCTCCTCAGTTACTGTCCCAATGACAATTGGATTTTGAAAATTTGGGATTTTTAGGGAAACAAGGATTGGTAATAAAGCATCAGTGGAGGAGACACCTTTTTCCCATATTAACCACTCACAGATACTCTAGTTGAGCGCAGAAACGAGCTCTGCTGCAAAATATTACAGCAAAAATTGTAATTACACGTCCCTGTTAAACAGGGACAGAAAAATTGGGCCTTAGCCACTGGTGGCGGTGCCCAGAACAGTTACTGCACTCTTGGTGGGCGCTGGAACAGGCCCTGCTGTGGAATATTATATCAAGAATTGGAATTACATGCCCCTGTTGAACAGGGTCAGAAAAATTGGGCCTTTGGTGGTGGTGTTGCCACAACAATGTAAGCCCTCACAGTTACTCTTGGTGGGCGCAGGAACGGGCCCTGCTGTGAAATATTATGTCAAGAATTGGAATTACATGCCCCTGTTGAACAGGGTCAGAAAAATTGGGCCTTTGGTGGTGGTGTTGCCACAACAATGTAAGCCCTCACAGTTACTCTTGGTGGGCGCAGGAACTGGCCCTGCTGTGAAATATTAGATAAAAAATTGTAATTATATGCCCCTGTTGAACAGGGGCAAACAAATTGGGCCTTAGGCTCTGGTGCTGTTGCCACAACACTGCAACCCCTCACAGATACTCTAGTTGAGTGCAGGAACAAGCCCTGCTGCAACATATTACAGCAAAAATTGTAATTACATACTCCTGTTGAACAGGGGCAGAAAGATTGGGCCTTAGGCACTGGTGGTGGTGCCACAACACTGCAACCCCTCACAGATACTCTAGTTGAGCGCAGAAAAAAGCCCTGCTGCAAAATATTACAGCAAAAATTGTAATTACACGCCCCTATTAAACAGGGGCAGAAAAATTGGGCCTTAGCCACTGGTGGCGGTGCCCAGAACCAACAATGTTCTTATGTTCTTACAAGCTATCAACATGAACATTGAAGAATAGGATAGTCACTCAGCATCAGCATAGGCAGTCTTCAAGTGATCTCACATTCATACAAAAATTAATCGGTTACATCAGCATCAGGTGCTTGGTAGCTGGTGATCCAAGACTGATTCATTTTTATGAAGGTGAGCCGATCAACCGAGTCGGTGGACAAGCGCACTCTGTGATCGGTTACAAAGCCTTCAGCAGCACTGAATGTGCGTTCCGAAAGAATGCTGGATGCAGGACAGCCCAGTAGCTCAATTGCATACTGTGCAAGCTCTGGCCAGTGATCCAAACTCAAGACCCAGTAACCCAGAGGATTTTCGGTTGGAAAGGTCTCCAAGACTGATCTTGCCCCTAGGTATTCCTGCACCATGTAAATCAGACGCTGGCTATGGTTGCTGGAACCGATCAGACCATGGGGCTACGGACCAAAAAATTGTCTGAATGCCTCTGTCAGACGGGCACCTTTTCCACCGCTCCTTCTGTGACTGACCAAAGCCTCAGCAACACATTGTCCAGGACCAGGAATTTGTAACCTCCCAGGCTCTGGAAACGCGTTGCACAAACCTTTCAGCAAGGCCTCCCGAAGATGTTTCATCCTCTGCTCCCTCTGCGACAGCTGGATAAGTTCCACAACCTTACCCTTGTAACGTGGATCATGGAGGGTTACCAGCCAGTACTGATCCCTCTCCTTGATACCATGAATCTGAGGGTCCTTTCGCAGGCTTTGCAGGATCAAGGAGGCCGTGCAGCGTAGGTTTGCTGAGGCATTCGGTCCGGAGTCCTCTGGGTCACTAAGGACGACCTGATCCGCAGCCACCCCCTGCCAGCCATGTACAAGTCCATGGGTTTCTGGGGACTGTAAACGATCCCTTGAAGACTGCTGCTGATGCTGAGTGCTAGGCTCCACCTCCATGCTGACACAATCCTCCTCTTCCTATGTGATCGGCAGGCATGCAGGAACACTGTCTGGATAAAGGGGGCCTTGAGAGGTAAGGAAGTCCTCCTCTTTCTTCCTCTGTTCTACCTCAAGTGCGCTGTCCATTATTCCACACAGCGTGTGCTCCAACAGGTAGACAAGAGGGACAGTATCCTCAAATGGTGACAGGACAGTGTATGCATCCTTGATCTTGAGCCACTGGCGTGGGAAAAAAAGGCAAGCTCCCCTGACCCTGTCCTGGTGCCATAGTCGCACAGGTACTTATTGATGGCCCACTGCGGTGTGTGTAGCCGCTGCAGCATGGCCAACGTTGAGCTCCATCTGGTGGGCATTTCACAGATTAGGCAGTTCTTGGGCAGGTTGTATTCCTTTTTGAGGTCAGCCAGCCGAGCACTGGCATTATATGACCTGTGGAAATGTACGCAGACTTTCCTGGCCTGCCTCAGGAGATCCTGTAAGCCTGGGTACCTGCACGAGAATCGCTGTACGACCAAATTAAGGATGCGAGCCAAACAGGGAACATGGGTGAAGTGTCCCTGTCGGAGGGCGGAGAGGAGGATGGTGCCATTGTCGCAAACCACCATTCCTGCCTGAAGCTGGCATGGCGTCAACCACCTCTAAGCCTGCCCCTTCAGAGCTGACAGAATCTCTGCCCCAGTGTGGCTCCTGTCCCCTAAGCACACCAGCTCAAGCACCGCATGGCATCTTTTTGCTTGAGTGCTTGCGTAGCCCCTTGAACGCCTACGGAGCACCGCTGGTTCTGAGGACAAATCTATAGAGGAAGAGGCCATGGAGGAAAAAGAAGAAGAGGAGGGGGTGGAGGAGAGAGGTGTGTCAGAATCACCACTAGTCATATTTTGGAGGCATGGTGGCTGAACAAGCTCCAACAATACTGCACCCTGTCCTGCATCCTTCCCAGCTGCCAGCAGGGTCACCCAGTACGCCGTGAAAGATAGGTAACGTCCCTGTCCATACCTGCTGGACCATGAGTTAGCGGTAATATGCACCTTACCGATGACCGCCCTGTCCAGCGAGGCCAAGACATTGCCTTCCACATGCCGGTAGAGAGCCGGAATCGCCTTCCATGAAAAAAAGTGCCGTTTGAGAACCTGCCACTGAGGTACCGCACATTCCACAAATTCACGAAAGGGGGCAGAGTCTACCAGTTGAAAAGGCAGCAGTTGGAGTGCTAGCAATTTAGCCAAGCTAGTATTCAGCCGCTGGGCATGTGGATGGCTGGGACCGAATTTCTTTCGCCGGTTTAACAACTGGGGTAGGGAAATTTGCCTGCTACAATCGAACATTGGTGTAGCGTTAGCAGATTGCCCGCAAGTACTTGGCACACCTAATTCTACACCTTCATTCCTCTCAGGGCAGATTTCTGAGAGAAGTGAAGGTATAGTGGGGTTCGAGATGCCAGCTGATGAGGAGCGAGGAGAGGTCCGCCTTGTTCTTTGGTGTGGGTCTTTTAAGTTTGCTTGCCAACGGACTGCATGGGATTTCGACATATGTCTGGTCAAGCGTGTGGTGCCCAAGCGGCTGCTATTTTGGCCACGCTTGATACGCCTCAGACATATGTTGCAAACAGCATTGGTGCGATCTGCTGCACACGTCTCAAAAAAGGCCCACACCAAAGAACTTTTGGGAAAACAAGCGGAGTCAGCAGCGCCCTGCACATGCGGAGCTCTGCGGTGTGATGCAGTCGGTTGACTGCCCTTAAGCTGGCCCCTGGAGGGCATCCTGCCTCATTGGAGATGTGCCTCCTCCTCTCTCCTATCAGGCACCTACATAGAGTCAGTGACCTCATCATCCCCTCCCTCCTCGTCACTGGAGCAAACCTGGCAGTATGCTGCAGCTGGGGGAACATGACTGCCAGTTTGTTGTCCTTCTTGGGCACCCGCTCTCTCTGGGCTCACGTTACTGCCTTCCTCAATCTGGGTACCATCATCAGAGCCTTCAAAACGCTGCGCTTCCTCCTGCAGCATGTACCCAACACTGTGGTCGAACAGTTTGGGGGACTCCTCAGGGCATGATGGTGGGGCTAGGGAAGGAGTCACTGATGACATTGAACCGATGGAAGAGGCCGCTTTGGCAGCTGGATTGGCAGCCAAAGTACTCTGAGCCTGGCTGAAAGAGGATGAGGACGGCTTGGTCATCCACTCTACCAACTCTTCTGCATGTTGTGGCTCAACACAGCCAGCTGCCGAAAAAATGGACAAGCGTGCCTCACGGCCACATGCTGAGGATGCACCGTGTCCATGACCAGCAATGTTGGCTGTAGACACAGAGCCTGCTTGCCCTCTTTTAGTGGCCTGTGAGCGTCTGCCTCTCCTTGTTGGCCTTCCAGACATATTGTATTTGATGTATTTGTAATGTATTTGAATAAGTACACCAGGAATGGCCTGCAGTGAGATGTAGCTGCACAAAGCTGGGATGTGTGTATATATATATATATATATATATATATATATATATATATATACTGAATATACTGCAGCTAACTGAATCAACTGTCTGCCTGTAGTATATTAGGAACAGAACAGGAACGGCCTGCAGCGAGATCTAGCTGCACAGGATACAGTACTGAATATACTGCAGCTAACTGAATGAACTGCCTGACTGTAGTATATTAGGAAAAGAACAACAGGAACGGTCTGCAGCAAGATCTAGCTGCACGGGATACAGTACTGAATATACTGCAGCTAACTGAATGAACTGCCTACCTGTAGTATATTAAGAACAGAACAACAGAAACGGTCTGCAGCGAGATCTAGCTGGACAGGATACAGTACTGAATATACTGCAGCTAACTGAATGAACTGCCTGCCTGTAATATATTAGGAACAGAACAGGAACGGTCTGCAGTGAGATCTAGCTAAACTGGATACAGTACATATATATATATATATATATATATATATACACACATATACAAAGCCTGGAATATATATATATATATATATATATATATATATATATATATATATATATATATATATATATATATATATACACTAAATATACTGGAGCTAACTGAATCAACTGTCTGCTCAATCTATCTAAATGAAATTAAATGACACTCTCTCTGAACGCCGGAACACACTACACACGGACGACGTGCAGGCGGCCTTATATAGTGTGGGGGGTGTACTTAATCCCCTGAGCCATAATTGGCCAAAGGCACCTTGCCTTTGGCCAATTATGGCTCTGTTTGCTTACAGCACTGTGATTGGCCAAAGCATGCGGGTCATAGTGCATGCTTGGCCAATCATCAGCTAAACCACTGCGATGACGCAATGCATTATGGGCCGTGACGTGCCGCTCAAATTTGGCGGAAACGGCCCATAATATTCAATCTTCGCCGTACGATCGAAGAGCCGATGTTCGAGTCAAACTCATGTTCCACTCGAACTCGAAGCTCATCCCTACTCTCCACTGATGTCTTCTAGCCTTCTCCAGTTCTTCTCGCTGTCTTCTGCCTTTGCCAGGCTCCCCTGCCCCAATGACCCCATGTTGAGGGCATGCGGCCTGGTATGGCTCAGGGGGGGGGGGGGGGGCGCTCGCTCGTCCCCACCCCCTTTCCTGACCTGCCGGGTTGTGTGCTCGGATAAGGGTCTGGTATGGATTTTGGTGGGGGGCCCACGCAGTTTTTTCGGCTTCGGGGTTCCCCTTAAAATCCATACCAGACCGAAGGGCCTGGTATGCTCTTGGAGGGGGAACCCATGCTGTTTTTTTTTTTTTACATTGTGCGTGGAGTTCCCCCTAAAGATTTATACCAGACAGTGCCTGGTATTGTCAGGGATCAAAGTCGGATCCCTGTTCATTGAAGTCGGACGCATGTCGGACTTCAAGTCGCAGGGCAAAGTCGGGTCCACAGTCGTACAAGTGTGAAAGAGGCCTAAATCTTTTCATGTGACAACACTGAAGAAATGACACTTTGCTACAATGTAAAGTAGTGAGTGTACAGCTTGTATAACAGTGTAAATTTGCTGTCCCCATTCATGGTTCCCTCAATGAACTGTAGCTCCCCAGTGCCGGCAGCACTAATGCAGCCCCAGACCATGACACTCCCACCACCATGCTTGACTGTAGGCAAGACACACTTGTCTTTGTACTCCTCACCTGGTTGCTGCCACACAAACTTGACACCATCTGAACCAAATAACTACAACCCCCAGCTTGTTTTGTCACTGCCCCCTAGAGGGACTACGACTGCCAGCATGTCTTATCACTGCCCCCCTAGAGGGACTACAACTCACAGCATGTCCTATCACTGCCCCCTAGAGGGACTACAACTCCCAGCCTTTTTACTGCCTATGTTAATAGGATTCCCCTCACTTCCTGTCCTGGAGTTGTAGTCCCTCTAGGAGGGCAGTGACAGGGCATGCTGGGAGTTGTAGTCCCTCTAAGGGGCAGTGACAGGACATGCTGGGAGTTGTAGTCCCTCTAGGGGGCAGTGATAGGGCAAGCTAAGAGTTGTAGTCCCTCTAGGGGGGCAGTGACAGGGCGTGCTGGGAGTTGTAGTCCCTCTAGGAGGGCAGTGACAGGGCATGCTGGGAGTTGTAGTCCCTCTAGGGGGCAGTGACAGGGCATGCTGAGAGTTGTAGTCCATCTAGGGGGGCAGTGAAAGGACATGCTGGGAGTTTTAGTCCCTCTAGGGGGCAGTGACAGAGCATGCTGAGAGTTGTAGTCCCTCTAGGGGGCAGTGACAGGGCATGCTGGGAGTTGTAGTCTCTCTAGTGGGCAGTGACAGGGCATTCTGGGAGTTGTAGTCCCTCTAGGGGGTAGTGACAGGGCATGCTGGGAGTTGTAGTCCCTCTAGGAGGGCAGTGACAGGGCATGCTGGGAGTTGTAGTCCCTCTAGGGGGCAGTGACAGGACATGCTGGGAGTTGTAGTCCCTCTAGGGGGGCAGTGATAGGGCATGCTAGGAGTTGTAGTTCCTCTAGGGGGTAGTGACAGGGCATGCTGGTAGTTGTAGTCCCTCTAGGAGGGTAGTGACAGGTCATGCTAGGAGTTGTAGTCCCTCTAGGGGCCATGACAGGACATGCTGGGAGTTGTAGTCCCTCTAGGAGGGCAGTGACAGGGCATGCTAGAAGTTGTAGTCACTCTAGGGGGGCAGTGACAGGGCATGCTAGGAGTTGTAGTCCCTCTGCGCTCTCTATAGCTAGAGGGGGCAGTGACAGGGCATGCTGGGAGTTGTAGTCCCTCTAGGGGGGCAGTGACAGGTCATGCTGGGAGTTTTAGTCCCTCTAGGATGGAAGTGACAGGGCATGCTGGGAGTTGTAGTCCCACTATGGGGCAGTGACAGGGCATGCCGGGAGTTGTAGTCCCTCTAGGGGGGCAGTGACAGGGCATGCTGGGAGTTGTAGTCCCTCTAGGATGGCAGTGACAGGGCATGCTGGGAGTTGTAGTCCCTCTAGGGGGCAGTGAGAGAGCATGCTGGGAGTTGTAGTCCCTCTGCACACTCGATAGCTCGGGGGGCAGTGACAGGACATACTGGGAGTTGTAGTCTCTCTAGGGGGCAGTGACAGGGCATGCTGGGAGTTTTAGTCCCTCTAGGATGGAAGTGACAGGGCATGCTGGGAGTTGTAGTCCCTTTAGGGGGGCAGTGACAGGGCCTGCTAGGAGTTGTAGTCCCTCTAGGATGGCAGTGACAGAACATGCTGGAAGTTGTAGTCCCTCTAGGGGGGTAGTGACAGGGCATGCTGGGAGTTGTACTCTCTCTAGGGGCAGGGACAGGGCATGCTGGGAGTTGTAGTCTCTCTAGGGGGCAATGACAGGGCATGCCAGGGGTTGTAGTCCCTCTGCGCGCTCTATAGCTAGGGGGCAGTGACAGGGCATGCTGGGAGTTGCAGTCCCTCTAGGGGGGCAGTGACAGGGCATGCTGGGAGTTGTAGTCCCTCTAGGGGGCAGTAGCAGGGCATGCTGGGAGTTGCAGTCCCTCTAGGGGGGCAGTGACAGGGCATGCTGGGAGTTTTAGTTCCTCTAGGATGGAAGTGACAGGGCATGCTGGGAGTTGCAGTCCCTCTAGGAGGGCAGTGACAAGGCATGCTGGGAGTTTTAGTTCCTCTAGGATGGAAGTGACAGGGCATGCTGGGAGTTGTAGTCCCTCTAGGGGTCAGTGACAGGGCATGCTGGGAGCTGCAGTTCCTCTAGGAGGGCAGTGACAGGGCATGCTGGGAGTTTTAGTTCCTCTAGGATGGAAGTGACAGGGCATGCTAGGAGCTGTAGTCCCTCTAGAATGGCAGTGACAGGGCATGCCGGGAGTTGTAGTCCCTCTAGGGGGGCAGTGACAGGGCATGCTGGGAGTTGTAGTCCCTCTAGGATGGCAGTGACAGGGCATGCTGGGAGTTGTAGTCCCTCTGCGCACTCGATAGCTGGGGGGGCAGTGACAGGACATACTGTGAGTTGTAGTCCCTCTAGGGGGCAGTGACAGGGCATGCTGGGAGCTTTAGTCCCTCTAGGATGGAAGTGACAGGGCATGCTGGGAGTTGTAGTCCCACTATGGGGCAGTGACAGGGCATGCCGGGAGTTGTAGTCCCTCTAGGGGGGCAGTGACAGGGCATGCTAGGAGTTGTAGTCCCTCTAGGGGGGTAGTGACAGTGCATGCTGGGAGTTGTAGTCTCTCTAAGGGGCAGTGACAGGACATGCTAGGGGTTGTAGTCCCTTTGCACGCTCTGTAGCTAGGGGGAGTGACAGGGCATGCTGGGAGTTGCAGTCCCTCTAGGGGGGCAATGACAGGGCATGCTGGGAGTTGTAGTCCCTCTAGGGGGCAGTGACAGGGCATGCTGGGAGTTGCAGTCCCTCTAGGATGGAAGTGACAGGGCATGCTGGGAGTTGTAGTCCCTCTGCGCGCTCTATAGCTAGGGGGGAGTGACAGGGCATGCTGGGAGTTGCAGTCCCTCTAGGATGGAAGTGACAGGGCATGCTGGGAGTTCTAGTCCCGCTATGGGGCAGTGACAGGACATGCCAGGAGTTGTAGTCCATCTAGGGGGCAGGGAAAGGACATGCTGGCAGTTGTAGTCCCTCTAGGGGGCAGTGAAAGGACATGCTGGCAGTTGTAGTCCCTCTAGGGTAGGGTGCCCACGTGTCCCGGATTGCCCGGGACAATCCCGCAATTAGCAGGTCTGTCCCGGGTCCCGGGCACCCTCATTCCAGGACACTACAGTGTCCCGGAATGACACTACAGTGTCCCGGAATTGCCCCCTGGCCCTGAACCATTCTGATGCCCTCTAAAATATCCCTCACATCGCTGCTGTCACTCACTGACAGCCAGGGTGGACCCCTGGCTGGTGAGACCCCTTTTACATGACTTGCTGGCTCAGTGCCCAAATGGTTGCTAGCCACTGACCGCCTCGCACCTAGCAACCAGTGACGTCATGAGGAGGAGAAAGACAGAGCCCCAGCATTCACAGCGGGTAGATTTAACTTCCTCCTCCGCGCCTACTGATTAGCTCCACCCACCTCCTCTCTGCATCATTTAGCCAGCAACATGCAGAAGTGCATGAAGGAGAGATGAGTTTTGTAGAAAGGCAAGTGAATCCAAAGCACTCACCATGGACAGATCGGGGTTAAAATCCTCAGTCAGCTCTCCCCCAGCAGCCAGCATTCTGTGCTGAATTGTCAGCACTTTGAAGGAGCTCCCAGTGTGTGTCAGCCTGGAGCTAGCACTGATAAGAGGAAATAGGCAGATAAGGGGTCTGCAGAAGAGGAGAGGACACTAACAGATGAGATAACACCCTCAGAGGGATGGAAGGAGGACACATACTTAGATATCAGGACAGGGTTCATGCTGGGATGTGACCCCCCCAAAAGTGAAGGACTACAGGAACCAGCATGAACCCATCAGAACTGAAGTGTGACGCCCCCCCCCCCCCCCCAATCAGTGAAGAACTACAGGTCCCACCATTAGCATGTGAAATCTATGAGGTTACACCCTTAACTCAGGGGTCCATGCTGGGACCTGCAGTCCTTCAATTTGGGGGGGGGGTGGGGGATCACATCCTTAGATATCAGGAGTTCATGCTGGGACTTGTAGTCCTTCACTTTTGGGGGATGTGACCCCCTCAGAGCTGAAGATGTGATACCCCCCGGCCCCCGGCATGGGAGAAGTAACATCAGAAGCCAGCGGCGGGAGGGGCGTTCACTTTCCCGGGGCTCTGGTGTATTAGACTGGTGACAGACTGTAGGTGACAAGTGGCACACTGCATCTGGTGGCAGGCTATGGGTGGAAAGTGGCACACTGCATCTGGCGTCAGGCAACGGTGGCAAGTGAAACGCTGCATCTGGTGGCAGGCAATGGGTTACAATTGGCACACTGCATCTGGTGGCAAGTGACACGCTGCATCTGGCAGCAGGCAATGGTGGCAAGTGACAAGCTGCATCTGGGGGCAGGCGACAGTGGCAAGTAACAAGCTGCATCTAGTGGCAGGCAACTGTGGCAAGTGGCACACTGCATCAGGTGGCAAGTGACAAGCTCAGGGTCCCCACTGATTCTGCATTATGGTGAGTTGAACAATTTCATTATATATTACAATGTAGTACAACACCAGCCATTCACCCGACAAATCACCCCTGCCACCGAATTCCCCGTCAACCCGAGACTACATTCCCCCAACCCCCCATCTTTTTTTGGGAAGGGTGGCAGGGGGGTGTCCCTGAATGGCAGTTTGGAAATGTGGTCACCCTACTCTAGGGGGGCAGTGAAAGGACATGCTGGGAGTTGTAGTCCCTCTAGGGGGGGGGGGGGGCAGTGACAGGGCATGCTGGGAGTTGTAGTCCCTCTAGGGGGAAGTGACAGGGCATGCTGGGAGTTGTAGTCCCTCTAGGATGGAAGTGACAGGGCATGCTGGGAGTTTTAGTTCCTTTAGGATGGAAGTGACAGGGTATGCTGGGAGTTGTAGTCCCTCTGCGCGCTCTATAGTTAGGGGAGAGTGACAGGGCATGCTGGGAGTTACAGTCCCTCTAGGATGGAAGAGACAGGGCATGCTGGGAGTTGTAGTCCCACTATGGGGCAGTGACAGGACATGCTGGGAGTTGTAGTCCATCTAGGGGGGCAGTGAAAGGACATGCTGTCAGTTGTAGTCCCTCTAGGGGGGCAGTGAAAGGACATGCTGGCAGTTGTAGTCCCTCTAGAGGGGCAGTGAAAGGACATGCTGGCAGTTGTAGTCCCTCTAGAGGGCAGTGACAGGACATGCTGGGAGTTGTAGTCCCTCTAGGGGGGGGCAGTGAGAGAGCATGCTAGGAGTTGTAGTCCCTCTAGGGGAGCAGTGAAAAGACATGCTGGCAGTTGTAGTCCCTCTAGGGGGGCAGTGAAAGGACATGCTGGCAGTTGTAGTCCCTCTAGAGGGCAGTGACAGGACATGCTGGGAGTCAGTGGCGGAATTACCGGGGTCACAACAGTTGCAGTTGCGATGGGGCCCGGCATTCCGCCACTGTGGGGGGGGGGCCCAGCAGGGTTGTTCTTCACACACGCTCTGAGCGGAGATCGTGTGTCATATAACAATAGCACAGAGACACCGGCGGCGGCATTAATGTTCTATTTGTCGGTCCTCTCTGGCAGGGGATGAGAGAGGACACACAGCTGATCTCACGGCACCCCTTCTCCCCCCTCCCCTCTCCTGTGTGTTCTGCGGGTAGTCTAGTGTGAAGCTAAAGAGCTCACATTTCAAGCGGAACACACAGGAGAGGGGAGGGGGGAGAAGGGGCAGCCGTGAGATCAGCTGTGTGTCCTCTCTCATCCCCTGCCAGAGAGGACCGACAGATAGAACATTAATGCCGCCGCCGGTGTCTCTCTGTGCTATTGTTATATGACACACGATCTCCGCTCAGAGCCGTGCTGTCCGGCACTGATGGGATCTAATAGCATTCACTGTGATGGGCACTGATAACATTCACTGATGGGCACTGATAGAAGGCACTGATGGGCACTGTCAGAAGGCACTGATGGGCACTGATGAGCACTGATAGAAGGCACTGATAGAAGGCACTGATGTGCACTGATAGAAGGCACTGATGGGCACTGATGAGCAGAGGCGGCTCTAGGCTTTGTGAGACCTTAGGCAAAACCTAGACACGAGGCCACACTCACGCCCATAATGGGAAAAATAATTCAAGCAATAAAAAAATTAACTGTATAAATGACATATATTAAGAGCTTTAAAGTGCTGATGTCAGCTCTCTCTATCTCTCTATCTCGGTGCTGGGGTCAGCGCTCTCTATCTCGGTGCTGTTGTCAGCTCTCTCTATCTCAGTGCTGGTGTCAGTGTTCTCTATCTTGGTGCTGGTGTCAGTGAAGGAGATAGCAGCGGAGAAGTCAATCAGCAGGCAGTGCCAGCACAGGATGCGGAGCACCCGGCTCACCATGGCTGATGATCAGCACTTGACTGGGTCCTCTCAACCCCCCCGGCAATGGAGCCCTGCATAGGCGGGAGTAAGGGCAGGGCGGAGGGAGGGGGGCTGCCAATCACAGGTGGGCACACTGGCACAGGACTGAGCAATCCTTACTGTTAGTGACACTGATGATCAGGAGGAAGGGAGTGGAGTGGAGAAGATGGGACAGGGGGTGGATATAAAGGTCAATCTGTGGCTGAGGGATGCTATGGGGGGGTGGCGGCTCTCTCATGCTGGTGGTAGCTGGCTGCAGAAAAGGGTTGTGGCATGGTAGCTGTGCCTCTCCCTGCAGCAGGACCCCAGTTCCCCCCGCACTGATTGACAGCTCCAGAGAATGGCTGTCTGGACACCTCTTCTTTCCTACCTCCCCTTCCATCGGCTCCATACAGCGCTTGTGGGGACTCCTCAGCGGGACCCTCCTCTTCCCCTCCTCGCCACTGCATGCCAGATGCCTTCTCCGGGTGTGTGGGGACCGCTCTGCTGAGCACTCCAGTGGTGGGGGGTGACGGCTGGGCGCGCGATCTGCGTCTCCAGAGCAGCAGGCATAGAGCTAACATTTTGCTCTGGCTGCTTGAATTTCCTCAACTTCTCCTCCCCCCGACAACACAGTGCTGGCCCTGCCTCCTCCCCAAGACATAGCCACACTCCATCCCCTCTCTCCACTGCCTGGCCGTGGAGCTCACAGGCAATGTTAAACTGCTGCTTGCTGGAGCTTAATGCCGCATTGGCATTGTTGTCAGCAGAGGCGGCTCTTCAATTAGGAGGTCGCGAGGCCCCTGTGAGTGTGAGGCCTTAGGCGACCGCCTTATTTGCCTAATTAGAGAGCCACCTCTGCTGATGAGCACTGATAGAAGGCACTGATGAGCACTGATGAGCACTGATAGAAGGCACTGATGAGCACTGATAGAAGGCACTGATGAGCACTGATAGAAGGCACTGACTAATGAGCACTAATAGAAGGCACTGATGGGCACTGATGAGCACTGATAGAAGGTACTGATGAGCACTGATAGAAGGCACTGATGGGCACTGATAGAAGGCACTGATGAGCACTGATAGAAGGCACTGATGAGCACTGATAGAAGGCACTGATGGGCACTGATAGAAGGCACTGATGGGCACTGATAGAAGGCACTGATGAGCAGTGATAGACGGCACTGATGAGCACTGATAGAAGGCACTGATGGGCACTGATAGAAGGCACTGATAGAAGGCACTGATAGACGGCACTGATGAGCGCTGATAGACGGCACTGATGAGCACTGATAGAAGGCACTGATGGGCACTGATGAGCACTGATAGAAGGCACTGATGGGCACTGATAGAAGGCACTGATGGGCACTGATAGAAGGCACTGATGAGCAGTGATAGACGGCACTGATGAGCACTGATAGAAGGCACTGATGGGCACTGATAGAAGGCACTGATAGACGGCACTGATGAGCGCTGATAGACGGCACTGATGAGCACTGATAGAAGGCACTGATGGGCACTGATGAGCACTGATAGAAGGCACTGATGGGCACTGATAGAAGGCACTGATGGGCACTGATAGAAGGCACTGATGATTGGGGCACTGATTATCAGTGTAAACAATTTACTGACATTCTTGACAGTTAACGGCAGTCCTTGCCTCACAGACACAGCGTGGGAGGAAAGGGCTGTGGATAACCGGCAAGTCTGTTTACATGTGATCAGCTGATCACATGGTAAAGGGCCGATGTGATTGTGCTGGATGCACGTCCCAGGGGTCATGCAGGAAGCACGGTTTTGGGAGGATGTCCATGGACACTCTCCCAAAATTGGAAGCCCGGGGCTCGGATGGAAGGGGGGCCCATCATGGTTTCTTGCACCGGGCCCTGAAGGTTCTAGTTACGCCTCTGCTGGGAGTTGTAGTCCCTCTAGGGGGGCAGTGAAAGGACATGCTGGGAGTTGTAGTCCCTCTAGGATGGAAGTGACAGGACATGCTGGGAGTTGTAGTCCCTCTAGGGCTCCCGTGCCCCTAATCGTTTATCTTTAGCTACAGATCTTATAAGGATCGCCCAGACTCCCCTCCCTCCACCAATGACAGAGCGCATATGTTCTGACAAAATACACAACTCTGCAGAATCTCGGATCACACCACTTCCGGTTACTCGATAGAAGTGTCGAAGTGACACGCCTCCGCTCGCACACTTTCGTTTTATGCAGCCAGTGAACGACTCCGACGTAGGCGGAGCTCCCTCTGGTGGTCAAGGTCAAATAAGCAACGGCGGCGGTCAGGTGGGATGCGGTAGCTCAGCCCCCTTTTGTTTTTCCCGCCAGATTCAAGTCAGAATTTGGGATGAGGCGGCTGTTGGTCGTTCTGTTGGGGGCGGTGTCGGCCGTTGTAGGTAAGAGAGGAGCCGGGGGAGGGGTTTTGTTGTATGGCATAATTCTGGTCACAGTGACATTTATACACCCGCTGTGAAGGGAAGGTCCCTAGAATAGAGGAATGTGGGGGTCACTTTCACTTCTGTCCTTCCTGTATATGGCGGGTGTGTTCTCTGTACTCATCTGATGTCACTTTCCTGTTATGTCTGTGGACTGTGATTTTTATTATTGAGGGCTGTCAGTCTCTGTACACTGTGGCAGCACACTTTTTTTGTGACTAAATCTGGCCATACACCTATAGATTATCAGCAGATTTTCGATGGTTACATGGGAAAAGTGGGAGATTCCTCCATCCACACAGTTTAGCGAGCATGGAGAAATCTGTTGCACTTTTTCCATCTAACCATAGAAAATCGTCAGATAATCTTTAGGAGTAGAGATACATCCATATGCCCTAAGTGTCAGATTCATTCAGGAGATCTCCTGCACATGTTGTGGAAATGTCCCAAAGGTGTGAGATATTGGAACAAAGTGGTCGCAATAATCAATTCTGTTTTTCAGGTTCAGCTGCCCATGGATCCATTGGTGTGCTTGCTTGGAGCTCTAGATGAGGACTTGTATTCCCCTCATACATACATTGCTCTTATTAGATTACTCTATTTGGCAAGGAAGCTGGTAGTGAGATATTGGCTGTCTGCCCGGATTCCGGGGCGCAAACAGTAGATCCAGGCGGTTAATGATATTCTTTTACGGGAAAAAAATACATATTCCCATAGGAAATCACCACAGAAGTTCAAGAAAATATGGCAGTGTGGGCTGGGTGCCCTAGAAGTAGCTCCTCCACAACTGTTCCTTCATTGGCTGCTACAATGTTGATAGTCCAAAGGCGAGGAGTTTAAAATGTGAAATGCATGTTCTAATTACGATACCCTAGGAAATGACGTAATATACTAGTGATCTTAGCGGTAAAGAGTTAATGGGTGTTGGAATATGTACCACGAGAAACTGTATGATGGCATTATCAGGTAGAACTGGTTTATATTTGGATTTTTTCTTTTTGTTTATTTTGTTGTTTTCTTGTTCTTCTTTTTGAAACTAAAGCAAAACAGCAAGATGTAAGTTGTACTATGCATTTATATCAGTTAGGGTATGAATAAGCGTGAATAAGTATTCCCAGTATTTGTACAAATGTCACAGCCATTTCTATGGCCTGTCTGTATACACTTCTGTTTTGCATGTATCCTCTTAATTATGTACAATAAACACCTTTTGATTAAAAAAAAAGTAGTGAGTGTACAGCTTGCATAACAGTGTAAATTTACTGTCCCCTCAAAATAACTCAACACACAGCCATTGATATCTAAACCGCTGGCAACAAAAGTGAGTACACCCCTAAGTGAAAATTTCCAAATTGGGCCCAAAGTGTCAATATTTTGTGTGGCCACCATTATTTTCCAGCACTGCCTTAACCCTCTTGGGCATGGAGTTCACCAGAGCTTCACAGGTTGTCACTGGAGTCCTCTTCCCCTCCTCCATGACGACATCACAGAGCTGGTGAATATTAGAGACCTTGCGCTCCTCCACCTTCCAGTTGAGGATGCCCCACAGAAGCTCAATAGGGTTTAGGTCTGGAGACATGCTTGACCAGTCCATCACCTTTACCCTCAGCTTCTTTAGCAAAGCAGTGGTCGTCTTGGAGGTGTGTTTGGGGTCATTATCATGTTGGAATACTGCCCTGCGGCCCAGTCTCTGAAGGGAGGGGATCATGCTCTGCTTCAGTATGTCACAGTACATGTTTGCATTCATGGTTCCCTCAATGAACTGTAGCTCCCCAGTGCCGGCAGCACTCATGCAGCCCCAGACCATGACACTCCCACCACCATGCTTGACTGTAGACAAGACACACTTGTCTTTGTACTCCTCACCTGGTTGCCGCCACACACACTTGACACCATCTGAACCAAATAAGTTTATCTTGGTCTCATCAGACCACAGGACATGGTTCCAGTAATCTGTGTCCTCAGTCTGCTTGTCTTCAGCAAACTGTTTGTGGGCTTTCTTGCGCATCATCTTTAGAAGAAAATTGACATAGATCGGCAGCCGACTGTATTTTAGTGCCACATCCAAAATTTAAACTAAGCAACAGAAAGGATCCCCTAGTGGTGGACTTTTTAGGTACATACAAAAAGATAAAAAATATATGTAATACAAATATAATTTTTTGAGTAGAAACAGTAAAAACACAACAGTGATATAACATCTAATGTTTGAAATGCGAGTTAGGCAGTTTTACATTGGTATGTATACAGTGTTTAAAACAGTACTCTTGCATCCGACGCGTTTTGGAGTAAATAGACCTCCTTCCTCAAGGGTGGGTGTAAATAATTTACACTGTTATACAAGCTGTACACTCACTACTTTACTTGCTTGTAGCAAAGTGTCATTTCTTCAGTGTTGTCACAGGATAGGATAGAATACAATATTTACAAAAATGTGAGGGGTGTACTCACTTTTGTGAGATACTGTACACGTTGACACTGCAGAGCGAGTGTGCCCGCCCATGACCCTATTTGGAGGCAGTGGGGTGGTTTTCTATTGAATACTGCCTCCCGTCGGAAAATGCCTCAGACAAACAGCACATGCGAAGTGATGACGCCACTCCAGCTGATTGAGAGACAAGCTGGAGTGATGTTCCGTATGGCGCAGATCATTTGATGCACTATCTGACGAAAGGCATTGTAAACCGCAGGAGGCATTATTTGGTAGAAAATGGGCATGGTGTAGAGGCGGGGCTGTGTGCTCTGTCATAGGTGGAGGGAGGGGAGTCTGGGCGGTCCTTATAAGATCCTTATCTAAGGAGGAGTGATTAGAGAGGGGCACGGGTGTCCTAGAGGGGCTACAACTGCCAGCATGCCCTGTCACTGTTGCGGTAAATGGAGCCTTAGTCACAAAAGTGTGTTGTCACAGTGTACAGAGACTGACCCCCCCCTCCCCCCATTAATAAAGACCAATCACAGTCCACAGACATGGCAAGAAAGTGACATGAGATGAGTACAGAGAACACACCCGCCATATACAGGAAGGACAGAAGTGAAAGTGACCCCCACACTCCTCTATTCTAGGGACCTTCCCTTCACAGCGGGTGTATAAATGTCACTGTAACCGGAAATAGACCGTCTCACACCCCCCAGCAGATCGCCGTAGGTGCGACTGCCTAGTGGTAGCACCAGCCCTGGTTGTAGTCCCTCTAGGGGGACAGTGACAGGGCATGCTGGCAGTTGTAGTCCATCTAGGGGGGCAGTGAAAGGGCATGCTGGCAGTTGTAGTCCCTCTAGGGGGGCAGTGAAAGGACATGCTGGCAGTTGTAGTCCCTCTACGGGGGCAGTGAAAGGACATGCTGGCAGTTGTAGTCCCTCTAGGGGGTGGCAATGAAAAGACATGCTGGCAGTTGTAGTCCCTCTAAGGGGCAGTGAAAGGACATGCTGGCAGTTGTAGTCCCTCTAGGATACTGTGACTCCCGTGCCCCTAATCGATTATCTTTAGCTACGGATCTTATAAGGACCGCCCAGACTCCCCTCCCTCCACCGATGACAGAGCGCATATGTTCTGACAAAATACACAACTCTGCAGAATCTCGGATCACACCACTTCCGGTTACTCGATAGAAGTGTCGAAGTGACACGCCTCCGCTCGCACACTTTCGTTTTATGCAGCCAGTGAACGAGGACGCGGCTTGTCATGTAACCAATCATTCCGAAGTAGGCGGAGCTCCCTCTGGTCAAATCGGCAACTGCGGCAGTTAGGCGGTAGCTCCGCCCCCTTTTCCCGTTTACCCGCATTAGTGCAAAAACCCGCCAAATTCAAAGTCAGAATTCGGGATGAGGCGGCTGTTGTTCGTTCTGTTGGGGTCGGTGTCTGCCGTTGTGGGTAAGAGAGGACCGGGGGGGATGTTGTACGGTTTATTTCCACAGTGACATTTATACACCCGCTGTGAAGGGAAGGTCCCTAGAATAGAGGAGATGTCACTTTTTTGCCGTGTCTGTGGACTATGGTTGGTCTTTATTAACCACTTCTTCAGCCGCAGGAAGATTTTACCCCCTTCCTGACCAGAGCACTGTTTGTGATTCGGCGCTGCGTCGCTTTAACTGACAATTGCGCGGTTGTGCAATGTTGCTCCCAAACAAAATTGACGTCCTTTTTTCCCCCCCCCCCACAAATAGAGCTTTCTTTTGGTGGTATTTGATCACCTCTGCGTTTCTTAAATTTTTATTGTGCTATAAACAACAAATTAGCATCCAATTTTTTTTTTTTTTTTTTTTGCTATTTTGGGACCATTGATATTTATAAAGCGATCAGAGCTATAAAAATGCACAGATTACTGTGTAAATGGTAGGGAAGGGGTTAACATTAGGGGGCGATCAAGGGGGTTAAGTGTGTTCCCTATGTGTGTGTGTGGACTGACTTGTGGAGGAGACCGATCATTATTCCTATATACTAGGAATAACAGATCTGTCTCCTCTCCCCTGACAGAACCGGGATTTGTAGGTTTTATGCACACAAATCCCTGTTCTCGCTCTGTCAGGAGCGATCGCGGCCGCTGGGCACGTGCATCAACTTCATAGGGACGCGGCGGGCGCGCGCGCCCCCTATATTTCTTAATGCACCTGCCGTACAGCTACGGCAATTTCGCACAGGAGTGCCATTCTGCCGTCGTCAATCAACGACAGGCAGTCGGCAAGCGGTTAACCAGTTTCCGCCTGGCCGTCAATCTGCTAGATGTGGGTTTCAGTGTTCTGTAGGCCGTCATATGTTACTTATCAGTCTCTGGTTCGGTAGGTTGCTCGGACACACCGCATCACCAATCACGGTAAAGCGCCTATGACATAGGCTCTTTACCATGTGACCAGCTGTGTCCAATCACAGCTGATCACTGTGTAACTAGGAAGTGTCTTATCAGTGTGTGAGGAGAGGAGAGCCAATAAGGGGCTTTCCTCACAGCAATCAGTGATGCCAGTCAGTGCCGCCTATCAGTTCTGTTCTGGATATTTTATAGATGGGCAACTCCTATCCTCATAGGGATTTGTGGTTCCAAATTAAAGCAGAAGTCCAGCCTGGGCTCCTTTTGGCTGGGCTTCTCCTATAGGTCACAAGAGTGCAATTCGTTTTGCACTCCTGTGACCCTTTTTTAGCAGAGAGTTGTCCGCTCTCTGCTGATATCACAGGAATCAGTCCAGGCACCGCGTCATCCCGACAATGGGAGCCTGGATCCACCAGGTGCCTGGACTGACACCCGTCTCAGCGAACCTGAGACGGCGAATCCCCACCCCTCCACAGCTCAGCGCTCCAATGAGCGTGGAGGAGCAGAGCAGGAGAGCTGCTGATTGACAGTCAGCAGCTCTCCGCTCGGGGAGCCGAGAGAACCGAGCCATCAGCAACGTTCGATCACTCTGTTCTCAGTGTAGAGGTGCCTGAAACAGATGCAGCATCCACCTAGGTAAGTATGATGGGGGGGAAACCCCCAAACCTATACTTCTCTTTTTAATAATAACTACTGCAGTAGGGAACAGACACAAAAGATACACTCTGCATCTTTCCAAAATAGCTGTTCTATTTTATTATGACGCAATTGAAGGTTTACGCATGATTATGTAGGTATCACATTAATATTACAATTGTACTTTTATGGTAACAAGGGGCGTAACATAGGCAGACTAATTCTAATCAGGACTCAAAAGAATGCAAACATATAATGAAAACATTATTAGTGCCGTGTGCATTACATACAAAATAGAATACAATTATATACAGAACTTACAAATTTCCTTTACAGTTCCCATCAGTGATGCATATTGGTGCCTCCTCATCAGTGAAGGTTTAAAAATTACTTTCTCAAGTCATCTTCCAGGACGGCACCCTGAGATAACTGGTCCCACCCGACAGGAAACACAATCAAGATAGAGATTAAAAACCCTGCCCTTCCTGTGCTCCTCAGTTTTTGATTGTTTCCCCACAGCAAAACAGTTTGTTTTTTTTCTAAAGGACCTAAGGCCGAGGGCTGGAGGTCTCCCCCGGGAGCCAGGCCACAGGCTCATGAAGCCTCTGGGTGCAGTAGGGCTTGCCCTTCCTGGGGGGGTCTTTCCTATTTTCTCAGGGGGGCAGGAGAAGATCCCCCGCCCCCCTGAGAACTGAAGGGCCCTGGGCACAGTGGATTTTCCCAGAACTTCAGGGACCATATTTCCTGCTTCTCTTCCTTACCAGACTAGGAGTCAGTTTACAGGTTGTTGCCGGTCAAAAAGATCTCCCTCCTTGGTGCTCCTCGGTGAGCCGGCATTCGAGTGGCGCTTGTCTTTTCCGGCGCCATTTTGCAGTAGATTTCCTTCTCTGGGCATCGGAAGTGAGTCACACAGCGTGCCTCGCTAGAGCAGGGCACTTCCGGTTTCCGGAGCTCCTGAAAAATGTTGGCGCTGCAGAGGGAGAGACTCACAGCTTGAGTCCAAGGAGATCGATTGGCAGGGAGCAGATGTCCACAGCTACTCTCCCCAGAGAGGGGAACCCCGACCATGGAACGAGAGGAGGGGCCCACTTCGGCCAGAGCAGTCCAGGAGACCACAGGGGTCTACCTTGCTGGCGGGGGTAATGGAGGGGGAGGGTCCCCTAGCCCTTACCCTCGCAGGATACCATAGTCTGTTTTCTGTCTTCAGTAATGGGCTCTTTCTTGCAGAAACTGAACGCTTTTGCCCAGGGAATTGCCAGTAGACCTAGGTCTAATGCCCCGTACACACGGTCGGATTTTCCGACGGAAAATGTGTGATAGGACCTTGTTGTCGGAAATTCCGACCGTGTGTAGGCTCCATCACACATTTTCCATCGGATTTTCCGACACACAAAGTTTGAGAGCAGGCTATAAAATTTTCCGACAACAAAATCCGTTGTCGGAAATTCCGATCGTGTGTACACAAATCCGACGGACAAAGTGCCACGCATGCTCAGAATAAATAAAGAGATGAAAGCTATTGGCCACTGCCCCGTTTATAGTCCCGACGTACTTGTTTTACTTCACCGCGTTCAGAATGATCGGATTTTCCGACAACTTTGTGTGACCGTGTGTATGCAAGACAAGTTTGAGCCAACATCCGTCGGAAAAAATTCTAGGATTTTGTTGTCGGAATGTCCGAACAAAGTCCGACCGTGTGTACGGGGCATTAGACTCCTTCCCGGTCTAAGAGGTGTGGTTATTGCAATGAAAAATTGGCACCAGATCACACAAAACTGTTTTGTTACAAATGTATACACAAATTATCTGGGAAGGAGACCTCGCAGGTCATGAGAGATTTTCTCTCAGTACAGACAGAAATGTTAATCTCCCTCAAAGCCTTCCAGGCAACCCTTAAAACTAGGCAGGAAGCGTCCCACCCTAGTAGAGACTGTTCCTCCTCTCAGGAGGGTTCATCCACATACAGGGGCAGTAGACACACACACACACACACACACACACACACACACACACACACACACACACACACACACACACACACACTGAACCCCAAAAGACCCCAACCTCTCAGAATTCTGAAGAGGAAGATGAGGAGGTAGAGGACTCCTATCGGAGCCTCCCTGAGGAGGGGGCGGGGGGGATGTAGAGAATAGCCAGGAGGAGGAAGAGCACTCCAGACCAGGCAGACACATTTTTTCGGCAGATGATATGGAGGGTCTCCTGGGGGCAATATATGCTTCGGAGGAGATTCAGGAGCCCGAAGCACAAGTTTCTGCCCAGGATAGGATGTATAGAGGCCTGGTCAGGCCTCAGTCCAAAGTCCTCCCTATCCACCAGTCCCTCAAGGATATTATCTTGAGAGAGTGGAAGGAGCCGGAGAGGAAACTTTTAAAATGTAAGACTTGGAAACGCAGGTGCCCCTTTAAAGAAGAGGAGGAGGAGAAGTTCTTTAAGACACCCACACTTGATGCATCTCGAGCACAGGTTTCCAGTCAGACCTCTCTTTTGAGGTCGCAGGCAATATACAGGACCAGATGGACTGCCGGTCAGAGACCCTTCTATGTAGGGCCTGGGAGGCCAATACTGCAGCCATGAGCCCAGCACTGGCATCAGCCTGTGTAGCCAGAAATTTATGGGTAAACAAGCTAATGGACCATGTAGCGCATACTTCCAAGTCCAAGCAACTCTTAGATTCCCTAGAAGTTATTGGAAAGGCAGTAGCCTACCTTGTGGATGCAGCAGTTGAAACTGTACTTACGTCCGCAAAATCGGCAGCACTCCTAAACTTGGCTAGAAGGGCCATATGGGTTAAGACCTGGGATGGGGACCACACATCAAGAACATGGTTGTGGGAAAATGAATGGCCTCTATGGTAAGTAAGGGGTAAACATATTGAAAGCTTGTGCCATCATCCAGGAATATAGAATTTAAAGAAGTTGGGAGCCTGGTCCCCAATCAGGCTGCCAAAAAGACATGAGGGCATTAGGACTATTGCGGTACAATAAAAGTTAATACACAAAAGTAGATAATAAGCAATAATGTAAAAATTATACAGTTGATTTTATTGATGCCGAAAATAATCAACAGTTACATGATAAAGCATGATAACAGTACAGATATATAAGGGGAAAGGAAATGTTGTGAGTGAAAATAGGGTGAATGAGAGGCAGGATGATACCTGATACTATTATAGGGATTAAAAGTTGCCGGGAAGGGCACCACTCGAAAGGCAGGTGCCGTAGTGTGGCCATCAAGAGTAACACTAGGGACTACTGACGAAGGATGGAAACAAATTAGAAGGTAACCATCCAACCTGGGGCACCTATAAGAAAGGAAACGATAGCAGGTAAACAATGATACCAGTACCTCGAATTGAGGGACTGCAAGGGTAAAGATGGTTGCGCTAATAGTTTTTTCTCAAGTCATCTTCCAGGACGGCACACCTGAGAGATGAGAGGCTCCTCCCCACAGGAAACACAATCAATCAACAGCTGTTTTAAGTCCACACCCTTCCCCCTGATCCTCAGTTTTTGATTGTGTTTCTCCCTACACGGCGAAACTGTTTGTTTTTTTCCAAATGACCGAAGCCTGGGGCTGGTGGTCTCCCCCTGGGAGCCGGACCAAATGCCTGGGAAGCCTCTGGGTCTGGCGGGATATATTTATCCTTCCCGGGGGGTTCCCCTATCCTTTCCTCAGGGGGGGCAGCAGAAACTAGGAAAGCCCCCCTGAGAGCTGAAGGCCCCTGGGTACAGTGGTGTCCCCAGAACTTCAGGGGCCTTTATCCTGTCTCTCCCCCTTACCTGTCCGGACGTCCGTTCAGACGGGGGTGCTGGCCGTCGGTTCTTTCCGGGGGATCATATCCCCTGACTCCTGGGTCCCTGTTAGCTCGCGTGGGCTGCAAGGGAGGGCACCGCCTGAACGACCCGCGTTCTTACCCAGAAGGAAAGGCTGAGAGTCAGCAGGAGCAGGCGCCCACATCCTCCTTTCGAGGAGATACCAGTTTACTATGGTGAATGTCTGCCTAAACCACCTCATGGGAATGAGGAATGTACGGCATTGCCCCCCCCATGTGTATATACTGACTGGACAGTGCAGGACACAACCTAACCTTGCAGCTCCCTAAAAGGGACAGCAGTTGTGGGGGGGGGCACTTTGGCGGCTATCCTCCTTGCGTGTGGACCATAAGGATGGAAAAGCAAGCCCGGTGGCTGTGGCAAAAGGGGAAGACGACAACGGTGAGTCAAAAATCCCCAATCCCAGCCAGATGGCTTCTGGGCATTTAAGATAATCTCCCCTGGGGTCTGGATTCAAATAGCCCAGAAGCTTTTGCTAAAGACACCAGCCACAGCTCCCTCCTACATCAGAGATGCTGTATGGTGGACAAGTGGTGCAGAGGAGCGAGTGTGCCTAAACCACCTCAGATGGGAAAGAGGTAGGTAAGGCATTTTTTCCCCTTCCACCTGTATTTACTGAGTGGTGCAGTGCAGGACCTGGGGTCTCCATAACAAAATAGCCCAGAAGCTACTGCTAAAAACCACCAGCCACAGCTTCCTCTTATAGCAGAGACACTGTGGTTATCACAACAGTAGGTTGCCAGCCTCTCCCTACATACCCGGTTGTGGTACATTAGTAGGGGTGAATACAGCAAAGAGGGTGACCTGGTAGAACAAAGAGTTCCTTACTGGCCAGGTATACCACTGAACAAGTTATTAATGGTGCAATGGTTGAAGGATTCAGGAGTAAACTCCCTTGCTCAGCAGGTGCACTAGGTTATCTGGCCCTATTAGCCCAGCTGCTAGGAATCTGCTTAAAGTTGCTCCAAGATACTTAAAAGCTGACCTAGCTTTCAACAATGTGGCAGGGACCAAGCTTCTGTGTGGCACAGTAGGGGTTCCCTTGTGACAGATCCTCCTTTTGGGGGTTGCTTGCTATGGGTAACTTTTCATAAGCTCCAACCTCCCACTCCACTCTTACATTGTGGTTATATTTTAATGCAGGGGGTAAGAAAAACCTTTTTGTTGGTTTGGGCTACAGTCCACTCAGTGACAGATCTAAAAGCGATTTACCATAAATCGTTTTTCCTATATCCTTTGATTAAGGATTTTTCTGTGCAAACATAGGCAAGAGCTAGATGGCTATATGATTGCTTCTTTAAGGGCTGCAGGTGGCTATTTACCTCCAGGCTAAATTGGTAACCACCCTTTTTAGAGGTCTCATATTGGTCTCTAGGGCTGGGCTCACTGAGACTTTAGTTACTGATCAGCCCCACCCGTGTATGAGCTGGCTAGCGTTTGCTCAATCTACGGAGGTAAGGTAGGACAACAGCTACTATAGTAAGGTGTCCAACCATTTTAGGATTGGTTCCTTCACTGGTGGTGAAGGATTAGTATCTACAGCCCAGGCTATGCCTATGAAATAATTTGCTCCTGTTTGGTTATTTCATAAAGGGATACACCATGACTCCTTCTTGGCTGCTCACCAGTAGACCTCAGTAGTTAAGGTTTGTCCTTGCTGGGGTGTTTGGTGGCACAACTAAAGTACACATTGAGATTTGTGACATCTCTGCTGAAGCTTGTTGGGTGTCCTTTATATCCTAAAGGTACTGCTTTGTTTGGCTACAGATCAGAAAATACAACAGGGAAGGTGGTCTGTACTTTCTGGTTTTGTGCCGCACGCCAGAAACGCACATCATTGAGTCTGGTGATGACATTTCTGCTCATAATTGTTATATTGCTGCACATCAGACCTACACAAGATTGGGGTCTGTCTGTGGGGTTTTTGTGTCCTGTATTACTGCCTTATTGGTTGCTTGTCAGAAAGGCAGCAGGAAAGATTGATGGCAGGCGTAGTACATATACTGCCTTTGGTAATCGGTACAGCACCACAAGGTGGCGTCGTGCTGATTCAGACAGTGCTATTAACGGCAATAGCTGCCGATTTTAGGCATGCGATTTGACATGTGAGTCGCATGCCAAATAGCTTCAATATGGATGTGCTATCTCTATTCAGAATTGTTAGATTGTTGCACATTAGAGATATACACGATTGAAGTTTGTCTGTGGGTCCTGTATTACTGCCTTATTGGTTGCTTATCAGAAAGGTAGCAGTGAAGATGGATGGTCCTGATTTTGTTGGAAAATACAAATTGAACCTGTGCCATGGGTAGTACACATACTGCCATTGGTAATCGGTGCAGCACCACAAAGTGACGTGCTGATTCAGACAGCGCTATTAACAGCAATGGCTGCCGATTTTAGGCATGCGATTTTGACATGTTGAGTTGCATGCCAAATCACTTCAATATGGATGTGCTATCTCTATTCAGAACTGTTATATTATTGCACATCAGAGATATACAAGATTGAGGTCCGTCTGTGGGTCCTGTATTACTGCCTTATTGGTTGCTTATCAGAAAGGCAGCAGTGATGACAGATGGTCCTGATTTTGTTGGAAAATACAAAATTGAACCTGTGCCAGGGGTAGTACACATACTGCCATTGGTAATCAGTGCAGCACCACAAAGTGGCCCGGGCTGATTCAGACAGTGCTATTAACGGCAATGGCTGCCAATTTTAGGCATGCGATTTGACATGTTGAGTCACATGCCAAATCACTTGAATATGGATGTGCTATCTCTATTCAAGATTGTTGTTGCACATCAGACACATACAAATTTGAAGGTTTACTGCCTTATTGGCTGCATATCAGAAAGGACACAACAGTGAAGGTTGTTTGTCTTTTTCTGATTTGTTTTTGCTGCTCAGCAGGGAGACACATTGAGGGTAATGACATCTCTGCTCAGTATTGGTATATGCTACACATCAGACATACACAAAGTTTGAACATTGTTTGTGTCCTGTATGTCCTATATTTACTGACTTATCGTCCATATATCAGAAAGGCACAGCAGTAAGTGGTGTTTCTCATTGATCTTCCTTGCTGTTTCTTAGGTATACACAGTAGGGGGTTGTTGGCTGCACTCCTCCAGGGAGCCACAGCATGGGGACCCCTTGTTTGTTCGACCCGAAAACTGCTTTTCCTGCGACCTGTGTAATCTTGAGATCTGTGGTTCCGTAAGCAGGGACTGCTGGATACGCTGCGACCTGGAGTCGCACAGTTACGAATGATACCCTTTGGAAGCCATAGTATGACTTCTCATGCGTCTTGCAGTCTCAAGTGGCAGGTTGGGTCGCACGGGTGTGGGAACCCTAAGCTTATCTGTCCCTTCTGGTTCAGGTTTTACAATGCTGCAGGAATACTCATTGTGGAGTTATTGCCTTATTTTGCAGTAGACCAGAAAGATCGCAGCTGTAAAGGCTGTCTGTTGTTTGTTTTTATGTTGCTGCACAGCAGAAGTACTCAACATTGAAGCTTGTTGGTGCTTTCTGTTTCATATTGCCTTACCTTATGGCACTTCAGAAAAACAATGCTGTAGGTTGCTTGTGTTCTTTCTCTGTTGGTTCTATGTAACTGCACTACAGAACTGCATAACAGGAAGGATTGTCTTATAACTGTACTTGGTGGTTCGTCATAAATACGCAACATAGAAGTTTGGGTCTTTCTGTCTTCTCTTTATAGCCTTGTTTTGCTGTACATCAGTAAAACACCACTGTAAAAGGGGGTTCCCGTCCTTTCTGTATTTACCAGTTATGACCTAGCTAGCTGCACTTCAGAAATGCGCAGCATTTAAGGTGTGTTTGTGTCTTAATGCTTACATATTGGCCGCACATCAGAAAACCAGACTGTGAGGTTCAGATTTGGGTCTCTTCCCATATTTGATATTTTGGTTTAGCTAGTCACACTCAGATACACAACATTGATGTCTATGCTTGTGTCCTTTCTGTCTAAATCTATTGTGCTATGTCCACAATCTATGATATTTTTTTTTTTTTTTTTTTTTTTTTTTTATTTGTGATATTAATACATGTATCACCTTTTTGTATTTCAGCCTTCTCTTCCGTGAAAGAGCCAGGAGTTCTGGTGCAGATGTCACATGTCAGAAAGCCTCGACCCCTTACATTCAGGGATGCCAGAGCCATTTCCTAGGGTTGAAGCCCAGTAGAGTTATGGGTCACTGGAGGAAGGTGATAATGAATCGCCCTGTTTAATAAGAACTTAGGAAGTTCGGTTCAGAGGAGTTTTTACGGCCTGAAGATGAAGTATAAACATGTATACCCGACCAAATAGGTTACAGCTCGGTGCATGGCCTTCATTTTGCCCTTCTAGCAAAACTAGATGTAGCAATATGAGTGTTCTTCTCCTGCTATAGATGTTAATCTCCTGAGTAGGCTCTCAGGCGTAAGTAAAACTATAGATTGGGCATGCCTTAAACCCAGGGATTAAGTTTTTGTTAATCTATTTCCCTTAAGTAGGTTTCCCTTCAGTCTTTGCTGACATAAAGATAAAAATGAACAAAAAGGGGTTGTCTGTCAGGGGCCCCCCTTTTTTGGCAGTTTTATTTCCCTGGACAGGGTTGTGTTAAGACAGGCCCCCTTATGGATCAATGTATTGTCCTTGTCTTACAACACAGGTCTCCGATTAATCTTTTTAGTGGTTCTAAACAGCACCTATAGGCAGAATAGGCCATTGTTGGTAGATGTGTGACAGGCAACATTGATAACCTACAAGTTTAACATGTTTTCTGATTCCATCTTTAAGAGCCCACTCCACCTAGATCCTGCATCCGAAACAGAGAAGGCAGGGACACCGGTGGAGTAGACCGGCAGATCAGCCGCATGATCCAGCTAAGATACCTTCATCAAGCATATGGAGTAAAGGTAAAGCTTACTGCAGAACCGAGGTTCGCCAAGAGTCTTGCAGTGGTCCCACCCTAAGGTAGGCCTGAGGTACTTGATTATCCTCTCAGGTGTGCCGTCCTGGAAGATGACTTGAGAAAAGTACTAGTTACTTACCGGTAACTGTCTTTCTGGGAAATCTTCCAGGACGGCAGGCCTACTTCCCACCCGTTGGAGGAGGGAAAATTTTAGAACACTAGAAGGTGAGTGCTTATGAGGAATGATTTCCCTTGTGAACCAGGTTCAGGAGTTACTTCTCTACAAACTGAGGATCAGGGGGAAGGGTGTGGACTTAAAACAGCTGTTGATTGATTGTGTTTCCTGTGGGGAGGAGCCTCTCATCTCTCAGGTGTGCCGTCCTGGTGGAAGATTTCCCAGAAAGACAGTTACCGGTAAGTAACTAGTACCTTTTTTTTTTTTTTTTTTTTTTTTAAGATATATTTTTATTAATTTTACAAATCAGTTGTACAAAACAAGCACAACAAACAACCACTTAACATGCTCGGTCAGTCATTGGTAGACAGCAACAATATGTAGCTCATATAAACAAAGACAGACATTGGTGCATCTGCTAATATTTGCACGCATCTACCTATACAAGCAATTCGTCCATATATAACAGTATTAAAAAAATCTGCATAAATTATATGCTATCCTGGCGCGACTTGTAAATGTCCCAATTACATATATCCTACAAGGTGAGGGTCAGAGGGCTAGCAAGCCACCTACCCCAAATTTTATTAAATGTTTTGGTTTGTTTCCTTAGTTCAAAGGTAAGTCTATACAGTGGGATAACATCATTAATTAATTTTAGCCATAAGGATTTCAAGGGTGTTGATACACCCTTCCATGACAGCAGAATGGTCTTTCTAACATAAAAGTAGAGGATTCGTAGTAATCTTTTGGCCTGTGTTGATAGTTGTAAATCTCCAAAGATCCCCAACAGACCATTTTTTGGGTGGATGATATTGGGGAGGCCTAGAGAAGAGGAAATGAAGGAGCCTACTTCCACCCAAAAGTCCTGAACCACTGGGCAGGTCCAGAAGCAGTGCATGAATCAGCACTCTCTCCACAACCTCGAAAGCACTCAGCGGAGGACTTCAGCCCCATTTTGTATAGTCTGGCCGGAGTAAGGTGAGAGTAGTGAAAAAATTTAATCTGTATAACTCTATCTCTGGATGAGATGACCGTGGCTTTATATGTGTCTCTGAATTCAGTCCAGTCCTCCTCAGTAAATGAAATGTCCATGGATGTCCATTTTTCCAGCGCTTTACTAAATCGGGGGTTAACGTCTGTCGTTAGGGCCGCATAATAGGTAGAAATAAGCTTATTAGGGTCTGGTTGTCTTAGTAGTCTCTCTAGTGGGGGTAAATTAATGGGATTCTTTAAGGAGCCAAACCGAGCTCGTATAGCATGCCTAAGTTGATAATAGTGGAACAAATAAGAGCGTGGTAGGTCAAAGTCTAATCTCAGCTGTTGAAAAGTTTTAAACCCTTGGGCATCATACAAATGACATAAGTATTTTATTCCCTTGGAGTACCATCGCCTAGTGTCGGGCAATGAGTATAGTTCCTGCAAAGTAGGGTTGAACCACAGGGGATTATTTGGGGATGTAGACCAGGAATGTTTAGAGATTTTTGTAACAATATATCGAAAAAGTAAGAGAGAAGTGGCTAGCATAGAGGTGCCTGGTCGACTTGGGACCTCACCTCTATAAACGATGTTATGTAGAGTTTCCATAAAAGACGCAATGGCTCCCTCAGTGGTAGTACATGCATTTGCCGGGACCGGACATAGCCAATCATGCACATGCACTAGCTGTGATGCTAAGTAATAAAGAAAAAAAATTGGAAACGCCAACCCCGCCGTATGTGATGGCAGTCTTAACGTCTCCAGTGCCACCCTAGGGGTCCCCCCACTCCACAGGAACGTTGTACAAATCGAATCTATCCTTTTAAAAATAGATTTGGGGATTTTGCAAGGGGAGTTAGCCAGCATGTATAGCAGTTTCGGTAGGTAGATCATTTTAAGTAGACTTGCTCTTCCCATAAGATCTAGGGGCAGGTCCATCCACTGTTTAATTTGTTCCTGTAGTCGACTCAGTATGGGGTCTAGGTTATTAGTAATGTAGGTGGATAAAGGCGACTGTACCAAGACCCCAAGATATCGGAAGGAGGTTACTACCTGTAAGTTGGAGTCCGGGTGGATCTGGGAGATTGTTGCAGAATCCAGAGGGAACAGGCTGGATTTGTCCCAGTTCACCCGGGATCCAGAGAAATCTCCAAACCTATTGATCTCGGCCAATAGCGATCGAAGTGATGCATTAGTATCTGCCAGATACACCAAGGTGTCGTCTGCATAAAGCGAAATACGCTCCTCAATGGTAGCAATAGGCAGGCCTTTGATGGAAGGGGATGTACAAATTCGTACCGCCAGCGGTTCCATAGCCAAGGCGAATAGAAGCGGGGATAAAGGGCATCCCTGCCTCGTGCCCCTTGTAATGGAGAATGATTTAGTGATTGAGGAATTAACTCGCACTCGGGCTTGGGGGGATGTATAAAGTAGTCTAATCCATGCCACCATGCGAGGGCCGAAACCATACACCTGCAACACACGAAAGAGATATGGCCATTCCACACTATCAAATGCTTTACATGTGTCCAAAGACACAATGGCACGTGTACGAGAACACTCATGAGGGTATTGCAGGTTGTGGAATAGTCTGCGGATATTCATTCTTGTGGACCGTCCAGGTATAAACCCCCCTTGGTCACTATTTACCAGACGTAACTACAGTATTTAAGCGGTTTGCAAGCACTTTTGCTAGGATCTTAACATCCACATTTATGAGGGATATTGGGCGGTATGATTCACATTTAAGTGGGTCTTTGCGGGGTTTCAGCAGGAGCACGATCAAGGCTTCTCGCATGGTGGGGGGGAAGGATACCAGCATCCAAGGCCTTATTATATGTACGTAGCAGAAATGGGCACAGTAAGTCCCTAAATTGTGAATACCATTCAGTGGGATAACCATCCAGCCCAGGAGTCTTGTGGGCTGGCATTTGAGCAATGGCTACTGCAATCTCTTCAACCGAGATGGGAGCGTCTAACATCTCCCTCCCCTCAGTAGAAATGGAGGGGAGAGATGTCAGCAAGTATTCGTTTAGCTGGGGTTCAGTGTACTCAGCCCTGGAAGTGTAAAGTTCTGTGTAGAAGTTTAAAAAAGTTTCCATAATATCCCCAGGGACCTCACTCATTTGACCTGTCTTAGTATAGATACGAGGAATGGATACTGGAGGGCGATCAGGCCTTGTTAGATATGCTAAAAGGCGTCCAGCCTTGTTACCATGTTCAAATGATTTCTGTGCCGTGTGTAACAATTTCTTTTTTGTAAGGTCTAACAGACGTATTTCATATTCCCTACGTTTCAATAGCCAGGTTTCTCTCTTGTCCGGGGTCGGATCAGAGGCATATACAGATTCTGCTTGTACCATGGCAGTTTCAAGTTCTGCCGTACGCTGTTGGTTGTTTTTCCTCAAGGCCCCAGCGACGGACATAAAAGTGCCCCTCAGTGAGGCCTTGAAGGCCTCCCACTCTATAGCAGGGTCCACTGTCCCCACATTGTCCCTCCAATATTCCTTGATACCTTGCCTACATGTTCCCTGTACCACCTCATCCTCCAGCCAATAAGAATTTAACCTCCAAATGGAGGGGCCAGACCCTGGAAGGATGGTGAGGTCCACAGAAAGGGGTGCATGGTCTGAAACCCCTCTAGGCAGGTATGAAGCTGCAGCGACAAAGGGAAGAGTGTCTGCTGGGACGAAGGCCATATCAATTCGAGACATAGTGTGGAATGAGTCTGAATGGCAAGAAAACTGACTATCATCTGGATGTTTCCAGCGCCATAATTCAGTAAGGTCATAAACCTGCATCCAGTTCAAAAGGGAGGGAAAGGGTCTACCCCAACCCCCTAGGCGATCCACGGCTGGGTCCAGTATAGCATTAAAATCACCTATGTAGAGGAGAGGTCCGGGGGGTCTATCCAACAAGTACAGTGACAATTTTAATAATACCTCCGCCGAAAAGGGCGGAGGAATATAGAGGTTGACAATAGTAAATGTTATTGAGGAGATTTGTAGAGTAAGTATGACATATCTCCCATTTGGATCTGTCTTGACCTGTAAAGTTTCTGCTGGGAGGGATTTAGCCACTAAGATAGAAACCCCTCTAGAGTAGTTAGTGTGTGTAGCGTGATAACCCTGAGCCAGCCATGGACGCCTAAGGGCCCTCACCTTAGTGTCAGTTAGGTGGGTCTCCTGTAGACACACCACATGAGGACGGCACTTCTTTAGGACTGAAAAAACAAGAGATCGTTTTTGAGGGGCATTCAAACCTCTAGTGTTCCATGACACTATTTTTAAGGACCCTGTCACTGTAAGACATGCAATATATCATAATCATAAGGACAAATAAGCACATACTTATCTAGTACCTCACAGGCCGTGCCAGGCCACTTGCATTCAATTATTTGTATATCACATTTCAAATATCTATGTTTGCTCGAGTCTGTACTGTCAGTATACAGGCCCGAGCAAGCCAATAAACCGTTCCGAGCAGCATCTATATAAATTGCAAAAAGAAAAAAAGAGAAAAAGAAGTAAAAAAAGCACAAAAAAAAGCAAATCGTGCTTGAAAAACCTATAACCCCCACCCCGCTCGGCCATCCCCAACTTAGCGAGCCTTGGATCCCAAAACCCAAATAGACCCCTCCTACCCTGTAGAAAAAAAAAGGGGGGAGAAATGTTATTGAGGGTTCAACTATTCCGTGGTCACACCACTGTCTGGTGGGGAGGTAACGTGGAGATCGGTGTGGCTCTCAACTGACAGTAGAAAAAAAAAAAATAAAGTTATGTCCTGATCCAGGATGTCTTTTCGGTATGTTTTGTATGAAGACCAAAAAAAAGGAAAAAGAATCAGTCCTTCTTAATAGCGAGGGGAAGAAAAAGAAATGACAGGCCCAGCAGGAATGTTAAAGGATGTTGCAGGATTAGATTTTTCTTTTTTTTTTTTTTTTTTTGTAGGATCTCTGGTATAGGTGGGTAGCCCCATATGATGAGGTTGGCATTTAGTGGATGGGGGACTGCATGGTTTCATCCATAAGGAGTTCAGCAAAGGGGAACATTAAACAGGTGAAGCTGTCAGTGACCTCTACGCCTGTCTGCGGGCCCGTAGCGGTCGTTTAGCCAAGCCATGGCTTCTTTAGGGCTGGAGTAAAAGTGAGCTTTACCGTCGAATATGATGCGAAGCTTGGCAGGAAAGAGCATGGCATATTTCAATCCCTCCTCACGTAGACGATTCTTCACTGCTGAGAATGATATGCGTTGGCGCTGCACCTCAGCGGAAAAGTCAGGATAAATAGAAAGGGGGTAGGGAACGGCCGCAGTTAGCTGCTTCTGTCGGCCAGTATCTCGATACCCCATGCAGGGAAGGAAACCCAAAAGGGGGGGGGGGGGGGGGACTATTGCGGTACTAGGTATAGCCAAATATTTAGTAAGAAAAGGTAAAGAGGAAGGTAATAATATATAATATATAATATAATATTTATATAATAATAAAATTCCATTTTAATTGAAAACATAGTTAAAAAGTTATAACAGTGTCACATACAGTTGTAGTTAAAAGCAGAAGCAGTAAATACAACCAAGAGGATTACACCCCATAGTGATGGTGGGCACAAATAAAGCTTGGGTTCTCGACCGGTTTCGCGGTTTTCACCGCTTCCTCAGGAGAGCAATATCTGTGATACAACATATAATAATTGTAATAAATATACAATTCAAGAAATACATGGAAAAATTGTTGCAGCAGAATCATTAGAAAGTACGTTAAGCAAATAAATACAATTTAAGTACAAAAAGGATGAGCTCACCCGTTCAGTAGTTCTCTGTGGGTGTGTAAAGCCCCAAACAATTCCCCCTGCGGCGGACACGGGATAGTAAACAGCCTCTAGATGGATAAATTTAGGTAATAGAATTATATAAGTCAATGGACTAGGAGATCCGTAAAAAAGGGAAAGTAAAATAAGGGGGTGCCAATCGTGTACCTCTAAGATTGAAGCCGGTGTGCAAGGGGAAGAAACAAGGAATGGGTGGGGATAGAAAGTGAGGGGAGGGAAAACCAAAAGGGGGGAGGGGGGGGGGGAAGAGGGGAGGAAAAAGGGGGGGGGCAAGGAAATGGGGGGGAAGGGGGAGGACAGAGGGAAAAAAAGGGGGGAGATAGTAAGGTCAGTAAGAGGAGAACCCACTACTTGCAATAGTTAGGAAAGAAAATCAGAGGGGAGAAAGATTGCACACAGGTGTAGAGAGTTAGCACTCACCCCTAAAGTATTAATCTGTTACAGACGCATAAGCTGGGATGGATGAGGACAACATCACACAGGATCATATAGTAGGCCAGAAGAGGTCACCAGCCACTGTTCGGTTGGCAATAGGGACCCCCCAGGAGAACTGGAAAAATTGGTGTGTGCAGAAAGAGGTCACAGCAACAACTGCAAATTAAAATTTATAATAGGGTTACCATCCACAAACAATGTATAGGGGATTTACCCACCGGTAGAAAGCAATGGAAGCAACAAACTGGGGTTAACGTTTGCGAATTAAAGATCATGTGGAATGGCAATGGAAACGGGTAGGGAGGTATCAGGGAGGCGCTCTGATATGGCAATAAACAGAAATACAGGTGGCGTTGTATGAAGAGGCCGTATACAGGGACTTAATGTTAAGCAGAGGTGCCAACAAGGGAGGGGGTCTATCTGAAAGTAGGGAGAATGGGGAAGGAGAGGGGGGGCGGCAGAGCTTACCCACAAAGATGGTCCTCAGCGTCAGGAAGCTGTAGGCTCGTATAGCGGCCATGGCCGGCCGCTATAAGAGCACCCCAACCCGGAAGTCAGGGACGGCGTGGAGGGCGGTCCCTGACGTCACCGGGTCTGTTCGCCCGCACTGTGCAGGTGCACAACTAAGTGCTACTGCGCAAGCGCGCGCTCCTGTCAAAGGGAATCAAGTTCCCAGACAAGGAGACACAAGCAGCCCAAAGGCTGCCAGGGCGAGCATGTGTCCGCCACAGAGAGAGGACTCGAGGCGAAACAGAGCCATCAGAGACTGATAATGGGAAAGAGGTCATCCTTGCACAGCAAAGCAGATGAATAATAGTAATACAACAAAGTAATAAAATTAAAGAAAGCACAAAACAGTACATAATTCTGTATCTAAGCAACAGGAAGTCAACAACAGCAACATTGAGAGTTTCACTTAAAGCAGGAGGCATCATAGATAGTATTGGGACCCGGTGGTAAGGGGGGGGGGGGGGAAGGGTAAGCAGGGCCGGGTGAAGAACCGGATGGGGAGGAGGGGAAGGGGGGAGAAAAGGGGGGAATGGAGGGGGAGGAAGGGTATGAAAGGAGGGGGGGAGGGGGGGGGGGAGAGAGGAAAAGGGGAAGGGAGGGGAGAAGGGAACCAAGAGGGGAATGGACGGAGAGGGGGGGGGGGAGGACCAAGGGGGGGAAGAAGGGGAGAGGGGGAAGGAACAAGGGGAGATAAGGGAGAGGGGGAAGGGGGGGAAAAAGGGGAAAGGAGGGAGGGGGGAGGGGAAAAAAAAAAAAAAGATAAGGGGAAACAAGGGAGATGAAGAAACAAGACCTGATAAAGGACCTCATAAAAAGGCCTTGTAGGACACTGATTCATTTAGGCCAGGAGGGATGGTGGCATTGAGTCGCTCGATCCAAAGGGATTCCCTCTGGAGTATCGAGCGATCCCAATCGCCACCCCTGGGATTAGGTTGGACCACCTCCTAGTACCAGAAATTTGGCCACGGAGTTATCGAATCTATGATGTAGGCCAATATGACGGCCGATAGTGGTCAATTTGCCATTTTCTGAGTCATACAGGTGGTCACCGATTCTCTGCCTGAATTCCCTAATTGTTTTGCCCACGTAAAAGGCTTTGCATACGCAGTTCATGAGATAGACCACCCCTTTTGTACCGCAGTTGGCGAAGGTCCGTGGGACCAAGGTCTCGCCGTTGGGTAAAGTCACAGTTCTGCTTTCGTGGACCCAAGGGCACCGGGGACATTCCCCACATTGGAAGGTGCCGTTGGGGCCACTCCTCACAGATTTAGTGGGGTTGTAGTGACTGGCAGTAAGTTGATCACGTAGTGACCGTGCTCTACGGAAGACCACTTCCGGTGTATGTCTGATATATTTGGTCAGTACGTGATGATCAGCCAAGAGGTGCCAGTGTTTGGTTAGAATATTACGGAGTATGTTATGGTGTGCAGAGTAGGTCGTGATAAGTCTTACGGTTTCTATGGGGGGGGAGGGTTTCTTGCCTTTAAACAGTAAAGCAGTCCGTGGGCGTGATAGGGACTTGTTGAATGCTTTACGCAAATTGGTGGAGGAGTAACCTCGTCGTAGGAGGCGTTCGCGTAGTGCTTTGGCCTGACGTAAGAAGTCACTGTGGTGTGTACAGTTCCTGCATAACCGTAGATATTGGGCATAGGGAATGCTCCGTACCAGGGAATTCGGATGAGCACTGGTGGCAAACAACAAGGTGTTACCGGCTGTGGGTTTTCTGTAGAGGTCGGTGCCTAACGTTCCGTCAGGTTGTTTGATAATCAGTAAATCTAGAAAGGGGATTTGCTCAGTCTCAATTTTGAAAGTAAATTTGAGGTTTAGGTCGTTAAAGTCAAGTTGACGTAAAAATTGTAAGCGTTTGTCCCTGGGACCCGTCCATACCATGAAAAGATCATCAATGAAACGATACCATAAAAGGATATCGTTTAAAAATTCTGTATATTGATCATGAGCATGGATATGTCGCTCCCAGCCGCCTAAATATAAGTTTGCATATGCTGGGGCGCACAACGTCCCTATTGCAACACCTTGTATTTGTAGAAATAATTGATCATTGAACGTGAAATAGTTTTTAGTCAATATAAAGTGCAATAATGTCAATATAAACTGGTTCAAGGGCCAGGTCGTTGTGTCTTGTTCGGCTAAGAAGGAACCAGCCGTCCGTACGCCCTGCTCGTGGGGGATACTAGAGTAAAGAGCCTCAATATCAACAGCCACGAGCAGGGCGTCTGGAGGGATCTGGATTCCCTCAAGGTGTTGCAACAGGTCGGTGGTGTCCCTAATGTAGGATGGGAGACTACGGACGTGGGGCATTAAGAAAGCGTCAACGAATTTACTCGCGTTGTCTGTTAGAGAGCCTATCCCAGACACTATGGGTCTTCCCAGAGGGATATGCACGGCTTTATGGGTCTTGGGTAAAGCATAGAAAGTGGGGGTGCGGGGAAATTTGGGGACCAGGAACTCCAAGGTATCTTTGTCAATGAGGCCTATGATATAGGCCTCAGTGCAAAGAGCCCGGAGTTCCTGTGCAAAGGAAGATATGAGTAGCAGAAATGGGTCTATACCAATGTTTGTTATTAAGGATAGTGAGGCACATAGATTGGTATTGGTGATTGGTCATCAGGACAATATTACCGCCCTTGTCCGATTGTTTGATCACGACATCGGAGCGTTGCTGCAGGGACCGAAGAGCTCGGATTTGACTAGGGTCAAGGTTTGAGGGGAAGTCGGGCCATTTTTGTTTCTTGAGGTCACTAATAGTCGCTCGAAGAAAAGCCCATATCTCTGGGCAGGTATTGAGATTGGGGAATCTCCGAGATCGTAAGCGAAAGGACTTAGGTAAAGGAGTTGGTTTAAGGGTAACCGGAGGGCCAGATCTATTAGATGCAGGGGGGGCAGGGAGGGTTATCCCTGCTACGGGTTCGCTTGAAGGGACAATATCAGGGGCCCCGCAATCTTGTGAGGACGCGGGGTCTCCGGTGTCACCCTCATCGAACGGGAGCATCAGGTCACGGAGCGCCCTGAACTCCTCCATAGAGAAGCCTTTGGTGCGCTCGGCGAGCTCACGCTCCAGTCCTAGGTTAACACGATCCTTGTCGTAGATAAACCTGAAAGTTAAATTACGTGCAAAAAGGTACAAGTCCTTGATTGTTTCAGTGACCTTGAGTGCATCAAGAGGACAAAAACCCAGACCTAACTGTAACAACGAGATTTCTTCGCTGTTAAAAGTATAAGGGGTAAGATTTATGACATTACGGTCGGTGTGGTCTGGGGAGAGGGTTTTGTTGGGACAGTGAGGGTTTCAGGACGTAGGCATCTAGATTGCTTTGTTGTTTTTTCAGATCTAAAAAAATGGCGTCCTCATTAATTTTCGTGTATTTGTTTGTCATTAAAGCAGAGTTTAGAATTTTGGGAATTGTGCCGTGCAGTGTGGAGTGACCAGTGGCCCCTTCTACGGGGGTGTTAATATCATGTGGGATTTGTGTAGGGGGTGCCTGAGTGGATCTCGGGCCTTTTGGGCCTTTTTTTATCTTTTTTAGGGGTTCGTTGGTGGGGTGTTGCCCCCAAAACGAAGTCTCTTACGTGAGGAGTTAGGTGCAGATGAAGTGTTAGGTTGAGTGGTACTTAAGGAGGATAAAGTGGAGGATAAAGATGAATCTGATTCAATATCGGTAGTGAAGTTTCTATTATTGTTACGAGGGGGGCCTCGTCTACCCCGGCCTCTCCCCGGCCAGTGGTAGGCCAGGCCCTCAGTAAAGGCAGCTTTTATCTTTCCCGAATTTGATCTGTTTTTTAAGGATAATATCCTTATTCATAATTTCCAAGCGTTCTCTAAGTTCTTTCCACTTGGTTTTGAAGGCCGTATTGTCAGTCAAATGGGAGTGTTCGGTGTTGAGACGTTCGATGTCGTTGTCAAGAAGGGTCATATCAAGGGTATATTGGGTAATGAGTAGTCCAATTAGTTCAAGACTATTTTTAGTTAGAATATCTTCCCAAGTTTTCTTAAAGTCCGCTGAGGGATCTTTGAGAGTGGGAAAAATCTTACCCCTTAAACCCAAAGGGCAGACTTTTTCACTAACGTACAGTTTGAAGTATTCAATGTGCCAATGTAAGTGTGACTTACGTTTAAGGAGTTTAGACATTCGCGTAAAGAACGTTGAAATGTCATCATCAGTTTTATGTTCATTCAACATGCGGTTTTAAGGTTGAACATAAAGCCCATCCAATCAGTGCCTAAAACATCCATGTTGTACCTGACTGCTACCGGTGACTAGACATTTGGGATGATGGTACTCCTATGTGGTAATTCAACTCTTCTGATCTAGGTGCTCTCCTCTTCAGGATAAATAGAGATATTGTTGCCGTTGTATTTAAGCGGACCTTTCTCTCTTGCAATTCGTAAAATGGCCACTTTATCCTGGAAATTTAGGATGCGAGCGATGGTTGAACGTGGAGGTGCTCCTTCTGGGGGAGGACGTGGGGGTGTACGGTGTGCCCTCTCAATCACATATGAAAACGATGGCGCATCAGTGCCAAAGATATTTCTCAGCCAGGAGTATCAGGGTGTGAGCCTCCGCGCCTTCAGGGAATCCAACAAAACGTAAATTGTTCCTTCTAGAACGATTCTCCAAATTGTCAATTTTGGCGCGGAGAGCTGCTAGTTCCCCAGTATTATCTCTCACTTTAACAGTTAGGGGGTGTATAGTGTCCTCCACAGAACTAATACGTTCTTCCATATCCCCAGCCCTGTCACGGAGATTTTGGACATCCTGTTTAAGGAGTGAGAAATCCATTCTTATGGAGGCTATTTGAGTAGTGAGGGAGGCCTTACAATCTTGTATAGCCAGCATAATGGTGGCCAGGGTTGGTTCAGCAGGGGGATTCAGCTCACCATCATCATCAATTGATTGCTGGGGGTCCTGAGCTGTTTGGGGGTCTTGTGATAACTGGGAGAAAGTCTGAGTATGGAAGATAGCAGGAGAAGAAGCACTCACCCCACTAGCAGAGCTCCGGCCATCACATAGGTGCGCCTGCAGCGTGGCTGCCTGAGAGGCCTGTGTCCCGGCGCCATCTTGCCTCCGGAATCCCGCCAGACGGTCCGACGTGGATGGGGGCCAAGCCAGCCCGTATTTCACCATGGTAGCCAGCCTGTTTTGTGCCCACCGCTGTGGGGAACAAATTGAGACCCTCGGTGAGGAGATAGGACTCAGGATGCCTACAGGATGGTTGTTGAGAGCCGGAGCGCTGTGACTATGCGGCCGCTCGCTCCACCATCAAGCCACGCCCCCCGTTGCGCTAATAGTTGCTGGATAACTTACTGAAAGCTGGCTGCCACGTGTAATCCCGGGTAAAGGAGTCCCCTTTTTCCTTCCTTTTCTTATGTGTATTTTGTTCATCCTAATTACTTCAAATTTTCACCATAATACATTTTTTCCTTCACCAATTCACATCTCATATACCATCTTGTTTCTAGTCTTGGCAACTCCAGTATACTCATTTTATTTATCCAGATCCTTATCCGTCATGTTTATATCTCCCCGGGTCACTGCGGGGAGATCACTTATCGGCGGCATGGTCCTGCGCCTGGTGTCTGCTGGGACATGGGTAAGCAGAATTGCTCCCTCCCCCTCCTAATAATTCTTACCAATACCTAGCTTTAAATTGATGCTTTATTATATGGTTTTACTGCTCATGTTTTCTGGCAATTATACTGTGTCTTCCTTGTTTTTTCTTTTTGATTTAACAGTTGAAACCTATCTACAGATTCCCTCCTGATGAAGCGGCTATGGTCCGCGAAACTAGTCGAGGATAATTAATTCTGTGATCAATCACTCCGCTGTATAATGATTTTACTGATTATATATCTGTACTTTTATCATGTAACTGTTGATTCCTGGATGATGGTACAAGCTTTCAATATGTTTAACCCTTACTTACCATAGAGGCCATTCATTTTCTTATATTTATTGGGTGGATAACACACCCGGCACACTGTCGAGTGGGATCTATTGGGGAGTGCTTGGAGTGGATGTGGCTATCCTTTCGTCCTCCACCCGGTCACCCCCATTCTTCCCACCCCCCAGTCCAAACCCCCATTGATTTATTTTTTCGATGGGGGGCTTCTTATTCTACACATTATTCCCCCTATTATATTACTGTATAAACAGTTAGTCCTGACGCAACCATTCATTTCAGACGCCCAACGGTTTGGCTGGACATAATTTACTATATTATATATGTTACCCGCCATTATTTAACACATGATCTACCCAATCGTGTTTTATGTCCTTAGTCCTTGTATGTATGTATGTATGTATGTATGTATGTATGTATGTATGTATGTATGTTAGTCCTTGTGTATGCAAGGTTCTCCATGGATCTCTGTCTTGTATGTGTTTGTATTGGTCATTTAGGGTACCTGTCCCTAATTACTTACTATTTTGATATGATACTCTTTATCTTCATTATCCAACAATGTTTACATAATGTACATTGCTGACAACCCTTTAATATTTCCTTATACCGGAGCCTTCTGCTTCCCCCTTTCCTGTCCTCATGACGGGCGCCGACGTGGGGCCTTTCGCCCGTGCTCTCACGCGGCGGCCCGGTGGGATCCCTGGTGGATGGGTCTTCCTCGGCAAAGGGGCCGATTCCCCTCTTGCACTGGCCCTGGCAGGGAATCCCTCCCCTTGGCCTTAGGGGCTGGTGCGCATGCGCTCGATCCCTTCACGTGCGCATCATGTGGTATCCCTGACCTTGTGATGTTATGTTCCGGCGCTCCTTCAGCTTCTGGTCAGCGTCGCATGGTTGGGAGCTATAAATAACAGGCATTGCCTGTTCATTGACGGTCTGGACTTCTTTACCTGGGATTACACGTGGCAGCCAGCTTTCAGTAAGTTATCCAGTAACTACTAGCGCAACCATCTTTACCCTTGCAGTCCCTCAATTCGAGGTACTGGTAATATTATTTACCTGCTATCGTTTCCTTTCTTATAGGTGCCCCGGGTTGGGTGGTTACCTTCTAATTTGTTTCCATCCTCGGCCGGTAGTCCGTAGCATTACTCTTGATGGCCACACTACGGCACCTGCCCTTCGAGTGGTGCCCTTCCCGGCAACTTTTAATCCCTATAATAGTATCAGGTATCATCCTGCCTCTCATTCACCCTATTTTCACTCACAACCTTTCCTTTCCCCTTTCCTCGTTCCCCCTTCCCCTATCCGCAGCCTTTTCCTTGCTCCCCTTCCCCCCCCTCCACTCGCTCCCCTGCGTTTCCTTTTCCCTTTCCCCTCCTCTCCTTCCCCTCCCTCCCCCTTTCCTCCTCCCTCCACGCTCTTCTGCACTTTAATTGTTCACACACTTTATTATATTCATTTTACAATCTACATCATACCCTATACTTTCATTGCTCTCATTGCTGTTCACACACTTCCACCTTCACTTTTTTTTTTTTTCCCCCTTTTTCCTTCCTTTTCTTATGTGTATTTTGTTCATCCTAATTACTTCACAATTTTCACCATAATACATTTTTCACGAATTGTCTTCCAGGGCAGCATCCGAGAGATAGGCTCCTCCTCCCTAAAACAGGAAACACATTAGTCCACCATTATAAATTTCACAGTCTTACCTGTGTGCCTCAGTTGTTTTGTGTTTTTCCTCCGGACCCACAGGAGCTGCAAAAATGTTTGTTATTTTATCTTCATCTGTCTCTGTGCTTGTTGCAGGAGACCCCCTGCCAGCATCCCATACAGCCCAATGGGCCTTGGGAGGGTGAGCAGGCGCAGCACTAGGCAACTTTGCTCAAAGCCTGAGATTTCGCCCCTACTGAGGGGTCTGCAATCATCCCCCCAGGCTGCAGGAGGACTCTGTCATCCCCACCCCATGCCGCTGTCTAGGCCCTGTGTATGCCTCAGCAAGCACCCCCCTCTGGCTTTCCGCAGAATCTGGAGTCCGCCAGGGGGGATGGATTACATGCACAGATGGGCGCCTTGCCGCCGCCGGAAACCACAGCAGCAGAGGATCTAGGAGGGAGTGTTTTGTACATTCCATACAGGTCCCTGGTGGCCGTGGCTGACTCCCCAGAACGGATCCGCCGCTCTCTGGGCGGCGCAGCGGCGTCCTCACCGCCACAGGCCGCTACATGAAGCCTGGGGGTGTACCAAGATGGCACCGAGAGGAGTTTCCGCTTCTGGGTTGGCGGCCATTTTCCTATCTCCAGGAGGAGATAGAGCTGGACGCACAGGACACCTAGGGGCGGGAATTTTTGAAAAAAAAAAAGAGGAAAAGAAAGAACAAAGATTAGAATAGAAAATTTTTTAATGCTACCCTTTGCTACCAGCATGGGTACACTACAATACAGCGGCATGTGCAGGTATGTCCACCAACCTGCACGGGGTCAGCTGGGGGCGGGGCCGGAGCTTATGCAGGAAGCAGTTAAAAAGGTCTCTAAGCAGAGGATCCTGGTGGCTGATCATGTCTGACGCTTCCCCACCCTGCCCTGCAGATCCTGCAAGTCAGGACAGCT